>VDFB02137365.1:4870284-4926800 GCA_007258455.2 Sequoia sempervirens | reverse complement strand
TTTCGCTCTTACACCTTCACTCTTCTTGATCCACACACACTTTTGCCTCTCAAAAAAAAAAAAATCAATCTCCTTTATATACCCATTAACAATAATTTTATTGTATATTGGCTTTAAAACAAAATATAATATTCTTTCTTATGTCAACTCAAATCATTAATTATAATTGATGTGTACCCACACAAGTTGGGTAGACTATAGTAGGGACCCAAACCAAAATTCCAAACATAAGAAATAGTTAAGCACATACTCCTCATACATCCGCGACATACCATACGCAATAGGTCAGCCATAATGAGAGAATAAACAATAAATCATTCTATCAAATTTCTTAACTCATACTCCGACTAATGCAACACCACAAAACTCACTAGTAGAATAGCATACATGTTGAACAAGATTCCCTAGGGATCCACACAACAAAATAGTGATCTGGTGAAGTATTCGGATCAACTTATCTTGACCGGATACCCTGTTCTTCATACTTTCTGCCAGTAGATTACAATCTCTTACTTCTCTTTCTGGTAGGAGAAACTTCAACTCTATGGACCATACCATTGACTCCAGTTGCCATCAATGACAACACAAGCAGAAAAAAACAATCTCTCAAAGCCATATGCCAACATAAAGAAAGTAATTTGAGGAAATGTCCCATTCAGGGCCACTGAAGGACAAACATTAGGAGCTATAGGGTAACCTATAGGAACTCCATTTACATTCAGGATAGGGTAAATATTCAATCCATTTCCACCATTCACAAATGATCCATTTCCAAGGTGTTTCATTTCTAAATTCACACTTACATAGAAGTTAAAGGATCTACTGCTATATAATAAATGGTGATAGTAGACAAATTATCCACTACATTGGTATGTGCAGGATCATCATGGAAAAAATAGGCCCTTAAGTGGTAAAAAAACTAGAAAAATTAGAGTTAGGCAACTTGACATAAACATTTGAATAATTTATCTATATTATTTCAAAAATATGTAAGAATAGAATCTGTAGCAAATTGAATGTAGTTTCTAAACAACTAGGGTTTGTTTAAAAAAAAGAAATCTATTTGTGAAAAATTTGAAATTTCAATGCGAGTACCTCTAAATTTTAGGGAAAATAAGTAGGTGTTTAGTCCTGACCACCCTAACCATACAATAAAATGATAATATTTTTTTATAATATTTGGATATAATTAGAGGACTCATGTTCCAATGTGATGCATAATTTTTATAATTTTTTCCAAGTAAATAATTAATTATGAACTTTTACAGCTTTAAAAATATAAAACTTGTATGTCCGACCAATCTAACTTAGTCAAACGTGAAATTCATTATTTATTTTTTTAATCCTATAGTATGTGAAGCATAGAATGTGACATATGTTTTGGATTCAAAAACTATGATACCATTTGAAAGCTATAGATATTTTTCAATTAGTCTATCAATTAGGATTTTAGTCATAATTTGAATAGATAATGAATAATCATTACTTATTAAATTCAAAGTAAATCATAATTTATATTGGTGGAAAGCTGAGAATCTCCTTTAAAAACCCTTTTCGTTTCATCAAGTTTGGGTGAAAAAAAAGTCATCAGCCACATATCCATCATATTGCCACTTTTTGGCCCATCATGATCTTGCACATACCCACATAAGGTGCTTGTAGCCTAGAATAAGCCTTTTAAAACATGTCATTAAAATCAATTATAGGTTCCACTTCGAACCTCTTAATTTGAGAAAATTGATGATATAACAAAGTAGGGTCAATCGGTGTTCTAAATCTAGCTAAGAATTGAGTTTCTATATCTTGCCATGATTTCATAGAATTATGAGGCAGGTTGATAAACCACTGGTAAAATTCATTGCTTAAGGTATATGGGAACAAACTACATATGAATTCTTCATGTTGAATCCTTCCTTTAAAGCATGTATCTTTGAATATACTAATATGTTCTTCTATGTCTTTGTGAAAATAATATTTAGGACACAACTTGCCAAGTTTTTTTGGTAAATCATTGTATATAGAAAATTGAATCAATGACTCCACATTAAAGAATTCCATCACTATAGGAGGTGGTGGTACAACAATTGGATTCTTCGAACTTGCACTTAAACTTCTAGACTTTTGAGATCTACATGACGTTCGACCACTAAGCTCGATAAAAGTCACACACGGATCAACAAACCGAGATCTAGTGATTCTACGAAAATCTAGTTTAAAACTTGGAAAAACAAAAAATGACAACAACAGGCCCTCCTTCTAGTGCCAATTCCTGTTGACGACAATTTTACTCGCAGCAAACAGGGCAAAGAAATTCTTCACAAACAAGATAGCAAAGAGCCTATCCTTCTTGAAATATATGGAACAAACACAACCTAAAAGGGGATTCTGCATTAACAAGGCAAAGATTGGATTTCGTTCAATCCCAAGTCTACAATAACTAGCTCATGGTTGCACTAGGGTTGCTCTTCGGTACTATTGTGATATTGTTGTTAATCCCAAAGGGACTATGGTTATTTCTAGTTTTGTAATGAATTTTAATCATTACACATAAAATTTACACTTCATTCATAAAATAACATCATGAAATCAAAAGACTTACATTAATATTTCATGAACATCATAAATTCTTTGCTAACACTTAAGTAGATTTAGCATTAAGCATTCAACAATTTTATGGAAAATAAAACATTTTTAATAAAATTTCTTCCATTCATTCAAATTTTGGAACATTTCAAAAATTTAAACATCTATTTTAAAATAAAGCATAAAAAATACTAAAAATTAAAAGTTTCTCCTAGTTATTCTCCACAGATGCCCCAAGGAATCAATTAAAATAGAGTAAACCGATTTATACTTCACCATATTGCTTCACAACTACATATAAAACACTGCAAGCTTTTAAAGAGAGGGGTTTCATTTCTGGAAACTGAGTAGGTTCTATATGCACCCTTAAATGGCGCAACATACAGTCTTGCTTGGCTGGCTAACAAAACTAGCTACAAAAGATACTGAGATAGGTAGCTATCTAATAATCTCTAATATTAATCAATGTCTACGTGCATACAAATTTTTACACAAGAATGGTTCAAAAAATAGGAAAAAGAAAAAAACTTAAAAGTTTAAGCTCCTTCAACATCCACAAATTCTAAATCTAAAATAAAAATAAGGGAGGAGCCAACCTCTTATAGAAACAAGGCCCCAGAAGTTAAACTTAAAATTTTATCCAGAGAATCAGAAATAACAAATTAAAATGTGGCACGTGGCATCTACCAACTGTCATCAAGAATATTCTAGACTAAGTCAAGGATTTGACTTCATGAGTAAGAACAATTTACTTCATACTCCAGCACAAACACTTTTCATATGTCGAGGCTAGCCCCTTCCTTCCCAAATACCAGAATAGGGAGCATCTACCAGGACCGAGATCAACCTGCAATCAAAATTGCAAACAAAATAAAACTTCATCATATTTCCAATGTCTGGTATCTAGTTCTTCATCTTCTCACTCATGACTTGAGCTCTAGAATTATTTCTTCACCTTTCTTCAATTGATACTCTCGAAAAGCATTAATACTTGATCCATACATTCTTTCAAAAACCCCTATATCGCTTCTCAAGTGAGCTTGAGCCTAATATATTCTTTAGATAATTGAAGTATGATACCATTCTTTTGCACTTTGTCTACTTCATACCTGACTATAGTGTTCTTGCAATGTATAATTTTATCAATGACCTAACATGTTAGCAACTGAACAGGATCTCTATTTATTCTTTCTATCCATTCCTTGAAACCTATAGCTTATTTTCCTTCCTATCCTATTGTTTGGGGATCACAACCTTGATGAGCTAGTATTTCAATAAATTCTTGATTTTCACCAATCAATTTTCTGCATTCGATAGTGACTTTTTCAAATCCTTCGATACACTATATTAACATGTCACCTTCCCATTTCAACTATTTATTCCATTTTTCTGGAAATGGAAGTTCGTATTTTGATATTACATCACTTTGTATTAACTCTTGGATATTTGGCTACATGAGAATTTCAATGCTTCACCTTTCTTCGATGACTTGCTCCTGGTGAAATCTGCATTCATCTTCAATTTTTTTCAAATTCTCTGAACCGTGGTATGCTTCCTTGTAATTCCTTATTGAACATGTAATGAATTATTCTCCTTGCTTTACCTAGTACTCAATCCATTCTTCAAATGTATTCATTTTATTGTGAACTATTGCAATGGCATCTACTTATTCTCGTGACATCAACATTGGATGTTTAGGCAGCTCAACTTACTCTTCATTGGATAAAATTAATGACTTTATAAAATGTTCCAAGGTAGCAACCCGTTCCTTTAATTCTCTTTTCTTCTACTTATATGTATGGACTCTAGCAACAGTAGCATTCAAATTCACTCTTATTTCCTCTAACTTTTTCTTCTAAGATGAGTGTCCAAGGTTAATACTTGTTATCTTATACTCCCTAGGCATTATTTCATGTCTTTCCTTGTCACTTGTTGGAGTAGCTATCTAAATAGTTCTATTACCATCTGCATTTCTTTGTATGGCATGCTTTTTTTTTGCTCTGTGCCTAGGTTTAAGAGTGTCTACTTCTTGTATAAAATTATTAAGATTCAGAGGAAATATTTCCACTTCCATTAGGGAAGCCAATTCCTTGATTAACGAATTAGGTATATCATCATCTTGTTGTACCTCTATAACATTTCTTTGTTCATGTTTACCACTTGATTCAGGAACTTCTTCTCTTTGTTCTGTCACATTTTTTGAAATGGGAATTTCTTCAATAATTTCTGGTATAGATTCAGGATTAGTAGGGTTTGACACTATCTCCTCAATTTGAAGACTTATATTTTCTTTTCTATCCAGATTTTCAACTTAATCTCTCTAAACATTACTTTCTTTATTCATTGCTACATCAAGGTTTTCTTCATTTTCAATTCCATCACCTAAAAACTATGTAGCTTCCTCTCCCTCAATTTCAATTTCAATTTGAATTTTATCATGGCCTTTGATTCTTCAAAGACCTATGACTATTTCTTAATATTTTGAACATTCCCAAGCGAAGGCTGGGAATCAAGGGTATCTTCAACAATTCTTTCATCAACAAGTTCCTACTCTGCAGTCTCCCCTATTTCTATCTCAAGTACATTAGGGTTTCCTACCTTTGAGGATAGTGTTGCTTATATAAAATCTTCTTCTTCAACATTTATTGGATTAGAACCTATATCCTAAATTTCTTTTGTTACTAGATGTGCCATGGGTTTTTCTTTAGACTTCTTTTCTTTCACTTTCTCCCACATAAAAAACCTATTTGTCCACCTGTTCTTTAATTTTGGCTTTATCTTCTCAAAAATTTCCTCTAAAATCATAGGAGTCCCTCCCAGTGCGTGTGTTCATAATTTCCATGTTAACAAAAGGGGTAGAGGTAAACAACAATGCAACTCTTTGAGATGCAGACCTAGTTTCTACACCAACATTTTCTATTGCTCCTATTTTTTCATTAATAATCACTCTAGTTCTTGGTTTTTCTATAGAGGAAGATTCACCTTTAGGTTTTACTTTTGATTTATCTTTACCTATCTCTTCGTCTTTCTATATATTAGATGGTTTCATGGGAACTTCTTGTCTTGCAATTTCAAGGGTTATTTCTTTAATTCTTATACTTGGAGTTTCCTTACTAGCTTTCCTTCTCTTTTTATTAGGATCTCAACTTTAAAATGCTATTTCATCTCTTTTCTTCCTCCTTTTATCTTCTAAGAATGTAGGCACAATTCCTCTTTCTCTCAAAACTTTACAAAAATCATTAATCTAGCATTGAGTATACACTAAGACTGGTTTGGTTAACTCATCAATTGATGTCATGTCTTCATCATCAAAGCCTGGGTCTAGAATTGGTTCATCATATACCCTATCTTCATTATATAATTTTTTCAACACTTGGCCATCATCCTCTTCCAACTGATCTGGAACATCATGAAGCTTGAGAATTGGGGAAAATTTTAGAGACATTCTTTCATATTTATCTTCTAACCATGTGCTCATCTTCACAGTTAAGTTAATAATCTTCTAGGTGTGGAACATGAGCATAGAAACTTGCAATATTCTTAGCAATACTTCCTTCAATAGCATAATATATTATCTAGAGTGGGAATTCTTCAAAAAGGTATGTCTTTAATTCTTCTTCACACAAGTCAGTCAATTGAATTGCACTACACTTATAGTTTCCTATTGCAATGGTAAATTTAAAAGAGACCTTCTCGTGAGCATGGCTATAATGAGCTGAGATGGTTTCAACTATCTCACAAATTCCAATAAAACAATTTTATCTATAGGGTACCTAGGCAGGATGAATGGATGTCCATCAATCCCTTCCACTCTTATGTAGGAGTAAGTAGAGAAATGTATGTACTAGCCTCCCATTGGATGAATGACACTTTGTGATTCTAGGTATAATCTTTTCACTTTATCACCTTCCATTGTTCTAACCAATTTCATCGAGAAAAAATCATTGACTTTCCTATAATCATCTTTGTATCCATGGATGGTGACCTGGGGTAGATGAGCATATATCAAACTGTTTCCAACCTTTGTACCCAAAGTACCAATTTTTTTCAACCCTTGTTTGCTAGCCCTCATAGCACATGAGTAAATAACATCAGATGACATATAGAAGCATCTGGTTGTGGGAAATGTAGTTATCTATTCATATAGTATGTCACTTATCAACTTTCCCCAATCCAATTCCATAGGACCTTCCATCATGTGGGATATTATTACAAACATCCATGGTCCAAATTTTGTTGCATCTCTTAAACCAGCTACTCTACTAAACAAAGTTATAATATCTTGCATTTCTTGTTTGAATATAGACCTCTGAATTACCTTGGTCTACTATGTAATGCGCCCTTGGCACCATTGGGTACTCATAATTTCTCTATTATGCTCTTCAACATTCTGACATGTCTTTCCTTTAACCTTTATATCAACAGTGTACATTTGTGTGTAAATGAGGAGACCAAATGTGTATATGATTCCTTTCTATGATAGGTCTGCATAAATTCTCCCTTCTTTCTTAATGACCCTCTTGGTTGGCTTGTAGTAATTCATACATTGCATAACTAATTGAAGGGCCTCCATCACTAGTGGAAACCCTCCTGGAAAAAGTAATCCATTTGTCGCAACATTCTTGGTACACTAAGAAGAATTTTCTTCTAATATCCATGAACGAATTTCAATTTCAAAAGACCATACCAAATGAGTGTCTATAACCACTACACTGATCTGTACAACTTATGAATTACAATATTTGAATTCATCTTCTAGCATTGCGTCAGAAGTGCTCATTTTGTCTAATGTGTTCTATAATTTTTGAAATGTGTCTTTTGTGCAAGTTAGGGTTAAATTTAACCAAAACTTACAGTTTATAAAATTTCAATTCACTTTCGATTAAATTAACGAAATCATAGAATAATCAACATTTCATTTATAAATGGAAATACCATTATCGAGATATATCAACTTGAAAATTACTTAACATAATATCAGTTATTGATAACATACCTGGTTCTAGTTGATATGATGATATTTTATAATGTAACTCCAAAACCCTTGGTAGTTGTGTATTGGTTTCTCAAAATTTACCTCTCCTTGCATGCTAGTGTCATTTTGTTACTTCAATGTCCTCGAATAAAGGTGCAATCATTATAGATTATGGTACAAATCATGAAAACCTATATTTTTGTGTTTACTCACTACTTGAGAAGAAAGATGACATGATGATTATACATGGAAATCAAATGTCACGTTGATTCTTTGTAAGGTATATGTCATTAAAGATATGTGTTCAATTTGTGATCACCAAAATTAATCGCTTTTTGGTATTAACTTTTGAAAAAGAAATGTTGGGATTTAGAAATACCTTCTAGGCTTCGAAAAGAGAAAACTAGAACAAGAGAAAAGACTGGAAACCGAGTCTGAAATATAGATTAGGAAATTTTCAAAATGGATTCTTCGATTTCCAACTTTTGAGTAAGAAAAGAAAAGGAAACAATAAAATACTAGGCTTTGGTAAAAATGAAACTATCGTTATTGATGACTTCAGTCAAGAAATACCAGGCAAAGCTAAAATCATATGAAGATACAAATTCCCTTGGTGCAAACATAGGACTCTAGGACTCTGATTTCTAGTAACATCCTAACTTTTTAAAAATACTGAAACACCGAATCTAGGAAACAAAATGATCAAACAACAAAAAGGCCAAAGGAAATTGAAAGAAAGATTAGCAACCAACTGAGTAGTAGAATGACACCAAAGAAAACAAAAGTAAAAAGGAACATAGGAAAATAAAAAAGGGGGGTCCACATTTTGCGAAGGGGAAAAATGGGGTGTGTTGTGAGACCACACAATAAAAAGCAAAGTTGGACCTGATGGCTTAGTAGTGGTGGGCCCTCAATTTTCATATCGCTGGTTGTCAAAAGCTCACAACCTTTGACTAGAGGTCCTTATGTTTATATTTTTGGCAACTTACGGATGGAGCAATAAGGAGTAAGGAGAACTTTGTCAGTGTGATAGTGTGAGGTCAGCAAGAGAATGGGCTGTCTCTTCAACATAGCGATAGCAACACTATGGAGATTTATTGATGAGACAATACAGTGTCGAGAAGAGTTTTGTCCATGTCTCTTCAACAAACTGATAGCTATCTTATCGATGAGATATTGATGTATCGATGAGAGTCTGGGAGAAGTCTCTTCGATGGAGCAAGAAGGAGTATGGAAGTGTTGTCGATGAGATTGTATGGCATCGGTGAGACCCTTGTCAATGTCTCTTCAACATGGAAATGTGAAGAAAATGCTAACTGTGTGACCCAATAAGGTTGAGACATATTGATGGTACAATTAGTAAGTGAGGATGATGATGTGGGCCGATAGGTGGTGCTTCCTAATTGTGTGATCGGATAACTCACATTATTATTATGAGTCATGTTGGTGATAGGTGTATCTAGTGGGACTTGTCAAAGGTGGCAACGAATGGTGTCGGCGGGACAATTCCCTATTGATAGGAGTGAAGTTGGTGTCCCAACGATGGTTCGATGGATTTCTCTTCAGTGTGAATTTGGTCCATTAGTGAGAGTATAATGGGTGTCCCTATGATAGGGCGATATGATAGATTGATGGTGGAGATTTGAATGACCATTAATCTGAAGGTCATGTTTTAAAGTGATGGGTAGTGAATGATAACTCTTGGATCCTGGTGCAATTAAGGTTGATCTATGGCCATAATCCAAAATGTGCTTTCCCCAATGGTTAGTTGCTCCAATTCATTGGTGTTGACTATGCAGCTATGGCACATTTGCTTCTTACCTACTAGATCAATTCCAAATGGCTATAGATTGAATTATTGCACTTCTTCCAAGGCTGAAGTGATTGTTGAGTGATTCCATTGATTTCCTAATGTGCTGCAAAGAGTGAAATTAATTTTAGGACATGTTCATCCTAACTATGATCGTAGATTTCTTAAGAGTTCCATGCCTATTTTTAGAATTCCATCAATTTTGGAGTGTGTTTGAGGTGTTAGAGGCCTTTATGGCTAGTTTTGCTTCATTTTTTGGGGGGAATTCTTGCAATTTGATCAGATTTAATCCTTTTTGTAACTTTGATTGAGTTAGGGTTAGGGTTTGAATTAAAATTCTAAGTTATGCTTACACTATAAAGGCAAGTTTTTTTATTTTTTTCAGGATCAGACTTCTACTATCCAACTTGAGTTGTCAGGTGTAGTATTTCCCTACTCAATTTTATTTTCTATGCTTTATGTAATCTTTTGCTTTGAGTCAAGTTGAATAGCATAAGTCCTTTGGACACAGATAGGGAATGTAATGAGCTATTCTTTGTAATAACAATGGATGACCGCCATACAACATTTGTATTTTTCTTCATTATATATGTCAATTTGTATGTTCTCCAAATATTGTATGCATTATCTTTTGAATCAATATAATCAAGGGTTGTGTTGATGCTTCAAACACATTTTTTGTTTGAGTTATTTTTATGTTTTCCCATCATTCAAGGAGTGGTGTAATTTCTTGTATAAAGGTAATGAAGGTAATGGAGTGCAGTGTGGATAACTGACATGTTGATTGTCCTTTTGTTGGTTTCCCGTTGCAAGGTAGTAGGGTTATGAGAGGCCATGGTTGGTTTTTTGTATGGGTTTATTTCATTCCTAACTCTATGTGAATTAGGCATTGGTTAAGGAGATTCACAAAGTATAAGGCTAGGGTAGAATAAAAACTTTCCATTTAAGAACATTTCATGCTTTCTTAGTTTAGATTTTCTTTCATGTTGCCCTTTCCACACTACCACAAGTCACTGCTAATAGGGAGAGTTGTGTAGATGATTTATCCCATCGAAGGCCTTCCACCATTGTAGTGTGATCATCTACATTAATGTATAGTGATACCCACCTTGGTCTTCTAGAGCCTAAAGTGTAGAGGAGAGGCTTTCCAATTAGTCGTGTCTTATTTGTTGGCCATTGACCTAGAGTCTTTGAGTATAAGGAGAAGCTACCCTTTAGAAGATGCTAGACCATCAGCTGGAAACACCAACACCAACCTCCTCTATGAAATTTTTTGGAGCATAAAAATGGGTATGTGCAGGATCATCATGGAAAAAATATGCCCTTAAGTGGCAAAAAAATTAGAAAAATCAGAGTTAAGTAACTTGACGTAAAAATTTGAATAAGTTATCTATACTATTTCAAAAATATGTAAGAATATAATATGTAGAAAATTGAATGTAGTTTCTAAACTACTAGGTTTGTTTAAAAAAAAAAAATCTATTTTGTGAAAAATTGAAATTTCAATGCAGTGGTACTTAAATTTCAGGGAAAAAATGAGAAGTAGGTGTTTGTCTGACCACCCTAACCACAATAAAATGATAATATTTTTTTATAATGATAATAGTTTGAGTGTTGTAAGTGGATTTCATAGGGAATCCTTGATTTAGCTTGCAATCTCTTGTTTAACTTGTTTATTGATGTTGTTTTGTAGGTACTAGGATTATGGTTCGCACATTTGGCGCTAGAAGGAGGGCTGGATATCATTCTTTCTCATATTTTCTTAAAATTTCTGCATTTTCACTCATACACAAAAAATTCCAACGCTAGGAGCTCAGCGTCACTGTTTTGGCACCACTGACTCTTCAGCGTTGTTGTATGGCACGACTTGAAATTAAAACGACGACATTGGACTCCTCCTGCCAAAATATTTGAATTTCTAACTCTGTCACTGGACTCGTTGACTTGCATAAATTTTCAAAAAATATTAAACTACGACACTAGAAGAAAACTGCGATGCAAGGAGAAAAGTCTAATGCAATTGAGCTCTCTATCCTGACATAGAGTGACATTGACTAGCAAGCGGTGTTGAGAGCACCGCTTAGAAATCAAATTGTGATGCAGTTATGAGTTGTGACGCTTGAAGGGAGTAAAAAGGGGAAATTTAATTTTAGCACGTGATTTTTGATTGATGATTAATTTGTCTTTTGTTTTCTACTTTTTAATCTCTGTATTTTCTAGAATCTAACTAGTTTCTCTTCTTTGTAGGTTGGAAATCAAAAATGAAGAAAGGAGAAGCATGAAGAGGATGTTTCATCATGTCAAAGTGTTTTTAAACACTTTAGTGTTTGTTTAACACTTCTTCAAGAAATTGTTGTCTTTTCTTTCTTAGGACACTAATTTTCGTTTGGGTTGAAAAAAGAATCTTTCCATTTCTTGCAAAAGGGCTAAAATGAACTTTAGGATCACAACTTATTAGAGTTTGTTTATTTGGTTAACAAATTGAACGAAGTGTCTATCATTTTTCTTTTGGTGCTCTAAAACGAATTCATTATTGCTTTGTGGATTTAAAAAGAACATGTGCTACATTATTTTTATGAGGGCTTACTTGAACTAACATCATTGAAAAAGGACGTATGCACTTCTCTCATGCTTTATAGCGATCTTGAGAATAAAAAGGCCTTTCTCATGATTTTAGGGTGAGACAAATCAATCACCTCCATACTTCGATTTGGGTTTAAAATTGAACAAAATCTTGTGCGAGTGTGAGTGGGGGAATTGTTGCATATATTCTCTCTCTTTGTTGCTAACAAGGATTGATCGAGTTATGAATATTGTTCTTTATTCACTTGTGTTTATCCTAGAGGGCCTGCCTTGGGGAAAAAGTACTCACCCAAGGGAACGACTCAACCGATAACACTCTAAAGCCAAGAGTATTTCCAACCAGGATATAAATGTGGATATTGGAAGAAACGCCAATATCACGCGGTTGATTTCGACAAGATGGATCTGAAAGGGGACTCTTGTTGTATGGGTCAATCTCTATGAACGGAAAGTCCTTATTAAAACCCATGTGCTAGAATTTTCCAAAACCCTTTAATCTATTTGTTGGTGCAGGAATGGTCATTCTGAAGCCACCCCACACTTTTATGGTTTTTTAGTAGAAATGGAAAACATGCAATGGGAGTTTCATGGGTGTTGATGCTTAGCTACCCTGTATAAGTGAGTGTCATGGAGGGGAGCCAGTGGGGTCAAGTATCTAAACATTCACTAAAGATAAGTGTAGCTAGACTTTTCCAAGTGGGAATACAACAAATATTTTCTTACACATCCATAGGATTGTACTTATTCTTGGGTTACAAAATGCATTGCTTAATCGAAAACATCATGGAAACAAACACTTGAGCATCATCCAAATTTCAAACCCTTTGGGAGAAGCAAATATCCTTGGATGTATTCACATGCCCTTGCTTGCCCTTGGGATTCACATCCTTAGAGGTTTCTAGGCATTTGGATTTTGTCTTAATTTGCTCTTACTAAAGTAAACAATAGGTAACTTTTGCTTTCATCTCCTTGATTTCCACATAAAATAATTTGTGGGATGAGAAGAGGTTAAAACATTAGACATCTAGCTTGGAAAACCTAAATCAAAGAAAGTGTTTGTGATAAAATAAATCCAATAAGCTAAGCTAAGAAAAATGAACTTTCATGTGTGTTGAAGACTCATGATTCTCAAAAATTCCAAATCCCAAAATGAAAATCATTGGTTAAAAATACGAAAATGTATGTTCAAATGGAATCATTTCTTGGTTACAAAGGTCTATAGAAGCATTGTGTGCTCTTCAATACCTAGGTCTAGGCAAACAAAGTGTCTTTTTAGGTTCATCTTAGGATCAAAGAAAATAAAAATCTTCTTTCATCCATCCTTCAAAACATAAAAACAAATCCATCTCATCATCACCTTTTGAAGAAACTTGAAATCATCCTTAATACTAGGCTTTGTGGAAAAATCAAAATCATCAAAATCATTGAGACTAAATCCTTGAATACATTATCAAAATCACCTTTGATTAGGTATGTGTAAATGCATCCTTTTGCATATGCTTAGTCAAAGTTATCAAAATCATCTTGTTTAGCTTAGTATATGTTGAGGAATCCTTCTTCATATGCTTAGTGAAACTATCATCTCATTTGGATAGGTGTGGGTAGATGCATCATTCTCCCCACACATATTCAAATTATCATCCAACATCTTAGGGTCTTTTTGTTCAAAATCAAAAGCAATCAAAATAAAAATTAAATTAAAATAAAAAATCCAAAACATATCTGAAAGTCCTAAAAGCCTAGTATCTCCTTCAAGATTTATCAAAAGAAAAAAACATTTGCATCATCATATCAACTATTGATCCTCAAAATATCCTAAAATTTCCTACTTTGGACATAAAGTAAAGATCAATCCAAAGAACTAAGATATTCATCTCTCCTATTCTTGAAAATTGATCCTTATTTTATGGTTCAAACTAGATCTCAATACATGAAGAGTATGGAAGCCAACAAAGAAACACCCGCTTCAAGTGATCTTAGCCAAACAAACATTGAAATGAATCCTGCCGAATCAAGCAATCTGTTGACCATCTCATCATCACAAAATACACAAGAGTAAAACCAAGGAGAGGATCTTACCTTTGGAATGTCTCATGAAGAAATGATTGAAATGCTCCAAAATCCGAAGAACCATAAAATCATCAACATCATGATAAGGCTTAACCCTTCATTATACATGCTTGAGCTAGTAAAACAAGGGGCCAAGTTACGTTCAGATTTCGGTGTGAGTAATATAGTGGAGACATATTTTCCTCCAATCTCATCCACCATTCCCATCTCATCTACATCCCCATCTCAAAACATCACACAAAACATTCCACAAATCACAACATCGTTTGTTCCAACCCAACCCAATGCTAATAAGGGAAGTGCACTTCTCAATGCAATTCAAACACACCCCCTTGTTAATAATCAAAATTTGGATGCAAATACAATCTTGGAACAAAACATACCCCAAAATCCATTACACAAGAATGTTCCTCTCACATTCCATCATGATCCATCATCATCATTTTTTCACACAACACCTCAAAAACCTCTCTGCACAAATACGCAAGAGGAAGGAGACATGTTCAGATCGAGGGGCATATTCAACACCACAACATTCTTGCAAGAGCTCGTACCCCTCACATTTTCACTTCTTCCACCTTTTCCATCACCATCCACACCACTCCTTGGTTTAGGGCTTCCCCCTCTACCAAGTATCAATCAAACCAATATCCCAAATATCAATGAAAGCATTGTGCCAAACACTCAAAATTTGTTGTCGATATTGCAAAAACAGATGACAAATGCACAAGAAATTGCAACATCATCAAACACCCCCTAACATAGCAAAGCATGGTTTCTCAAGGACCAACCACCACATCAATATCACCATCCACCACTCTAATCACCAACACAACATTATCACTCACCACAAACACTATTCTGAATCCACCACCATCCCCACCACCACCAACTTCCACCACATCAAACCAATACAATGCAACATTGCAAGCTACTTTTCAAAGGGGATTCCAAAAAGTGCAGAAACAAAAAGTCATACAAGTAGCTACTCAGTAAGCTGCTCAAGTTGTGCAAGCCGCCCAAGCTGCACAAGCTGCATTACAAGTGCAACAAGTGCAACAAGCGAAAGCTTTATTGCAACAACAACAACAACAATCCGCTCAAGCATTGCAAGCATTGCAAGCACAAGAATCACAAGCGCAAGCTCAATATCAGGCACAACAAGCCCAATATCAAGCACAAATCCTTGCACAAAGACAAGCAGCACAATTGCAAGCATATCAGCAAGTAATAAAGCAATATCAAGAGAAGCAAGAAGCAATAGAATTGGCAGCCCAACAACAAGCATTGTTGGAACAACAACAAGCTCAACAACAAGCATTTTTGGAACAACAACAAGCACAACAAAAAGCACAAATCTTAGCACAACAACAACAAGACCAACAACAAGCGTTGTTCATACAAAAGTAGGTGGAAGCCTACTTAGCATGTCAGAACATATAGATACCATCAAATAACAAATCAAACAACCCACCCATCCAACCCACAATTGAAACACCCCAAAACACTTTCATCCCACCCCGTGATCCGCAAAATGATGTGATGACACAAATCAGGTTGCTCTCGCAACAAGTACTAGATCTTCAATCAGGGTGAACAACGAAAACACCAAGCAACTTATGTCCCTATCCATTTGATAGGAGCCTAGTGATGAAACCATTCCCCAAGGGATTTGAAATCCCAAAATTTGATAAATATCAAGTGATGGGAATCCCTAAAGATCACATCAGTAAATTCCAAGTTCATTGTATGGAAGTCACATATGACGATACTTATCTAATGCAGCTATTCCCTAGGAGTTTGGCAGACCATGCTATGGAATGGTTCTCTCACTTACCTTCAGGCATTAGGACATTCCAAGAAATTATAGACGCATTCATAGAAAACTATGCATGCAACATTGCAATGGATGTTAGTCTAGAAGAACTCTCAGCTCTGAAACAAGGAAAGGGTGAATCTTTAGCTTCATTCCTACAATGATGGTGATCCAAGGCCAATCGGAGCAAGTGGACCATGCCAGAATAACGACAAGTTTGCACCATCATAGCCAACCTTGAACGCTGCTTGGAATTTCATCTCAAGGTTCAGGAATCACCACATATGATCAGTTGATCTCCAAGGTGCTCAACATCGAAAGAGCCCTCATGAATCAACCCATGGAATCAACATCATACCCCGAACAACAAAACAACCACCCACCATCCAATTACAACAATAAACCTCGCACGTGGGCAAGGAACAAAAGTATTACTAATGATGGTGTCGCCGATGCCAAGGTGGTCATTAATGCCCCATGCCAAAACATACCCACACCACAAATCCAAATTCAACACCAAAACAATCATCACATGACACACCAACCAAACAACAATCCAACCATCAATAATCTCAATGATCAAAGGGGACCACCCCAATGCAAACTTTATCCCAAATGAAAATACACCACTTTGGGGGAACCACTTGATGACATAATGAAAAAAATGATAGACAAAAAACTCATCAAGCCTCCTACATTTGTGAATTACCAAGAATCGGATGTCAAACCTCCTTGGTATAACGAGAATCAACTCTGTGAGTTCCATAAAATCAAAGGCCATACCATGAACAGTTGCATGAGACTGAAAAACATCATCCAAGATCTCATCGATAAAAAAATCATAAACATGGAACAACCTATAGGAAATCAAGATCTTAAGATATATACGAATCCGATGTTGAATCATGGCATCAAAGGGAATAAAAATGATAAAGGGAAGGGCGCCCACTCAAACATAAATCATGTATATGAAACAGTTGTTGCCTCCATAAATGAATACTACATGGTCATCACCATGAAGGGCACCCATGTTGAAGATTATGGAGTCACCACAAGAGGTGACAAAGTCGCCATCGTAGGATCATCCCAACCAAATAGATTCCTTTCATCTAGATATATTCTGAATGGATATAATGTCCTAGATAAACTCAAGAGAATGCTAGCACAAATCTCCATCATGGAGTTTCTAAAAATATCGTTTGCCCATAAAATCCTAGAAGAAGCATTGGTATCATCCAGTATCCCCGCAGATCTCGATGCAAAGCAATTCCAAGCTATGGTCAAAAATATCATAACGCCTAATCTCCTTACATTTTCTGACCAATATTTCCCCGCTCAACCATCTCACAACCATGCACTTCACTTGGAATCCATTGTACACAAGAGAAAAATCAAAAGGGTCTTGGTGGATGGAGGTGTAGGCTTGAACATATGCTCTCTCAGTCTCATCAAGCAATTGAAAATATCAGAGGATTCCATAGACAAAGGAAAAGGTATCACCATAAGGACATATGATGATCAAGAAAGAGTGTCTCAGGGAACAATCAAACTCCCTATTCAAGTAGGGCCTGCCATCATGGAGACCACTTGTTAGGTCTTAGACCTTGACTTGCCATATAATATCCTCCTAGGATGCCCATGGATCCATGTGATGAAAGCGGTAGCATCAACTTTCCACCAATGTGTGAAATTTACACATAACAGACAAGAAGTTACCATCCATGGAGATCTTGAACCCTTGTCCTATTGCAAAAATCATGAAGAAAAGTATTATAAAATCCCCCAAGTGCCAAAAAATGATGAGGGCACATCCACACCCTACATCGATCCCACCACTCTCGCATCCACTTCTGTGACAAAGACACTCACCACTCCCACCATTCCCACCATCTCTGACATCAAGCTCATCATCCAAGATAACGACTATGGAAATTACAAGCTCCCTAATAATGCTTTTGTGGTAAAAGAGTTACCACAATCTCCTAGATCACGGGGACGTCCATAAGCAAATGAAGCTTCCACATCCCAAACGTCTCCTATGGACTACCCCAAATTTACAAGTTTGAGAGATCTGAGATGAGAATTCATTGATGCATATTCATCTCACATGTTATACCAAGATGAGAGACTAGCTGTTGAGTTACTAATGGATGACAGAAGCAAGGGCCTACAAATGATGCTAGCAATGGGCTACAACAGAAATCAAAGACTTGGGAAAAATGATAACGGGCTTATAATACCTATCATGCTAGAGACGTGACCAATAAAAAATCTTGGCCTTGGATGTACCCCACTGAGTATAACCATACGGCGTCGAAGTCCTCTAGTTAGAATGGTTATCAATCCTCCGCAGCCAACCCCAACAGAATTATGACTATCAGTATCCACAGGTAGAGACATACATAACTTTATAACCGACATTTATAATAGTTGTGATGACAAGGATACCATGACCAATCTACCTAGGATATTTGAAGATACCACCCTTTGCATGATTAGCACCTTATCTTTCGAATCCAAACATCAAAATCATGACATTCGCCTAGTTTATCCCCAACTCATCGACTACGACCAATGAGGACCACTAGTTCTTGATACATTCGAAAACGATGAGGCGCTCTCAGAATTCATGGGACTACGAGATAACATTCTAGATGGGGATCACTAAGTAGGGTTTATAATGGAGTTGGACACACATGCCTATTATGGGGAAACAATTGAATCCTTCAGTCACAAAAGTGAGAAATTAAGAATCATATCCAAGTCCTTGAGTGAAAACCACACTGTGGTACTCTTTGAAAATAAAATAGTAAAAAGAAAGGACACATCCAACAGTGAAAACCTCTCTGAGGTGCCCGAGGATGGGGGATTCAATATTCCTTTAAGAGCTATTCATCAGGAAAAGTCAGCAGTCTTGGCAGAAAAATCCAATCTGGTCAACCTAGGAATAGAGGAGACCCCAGATATCATGTTCTATGTAGAATCATTGCTATCAGAAGAGCAAGAACTCTTAGTGGCATTCATACAATAAAGAAAAATAAACTTCGCATTGAGCTATGCTAACATGCTAGGACTTGATCCAAAGACTGTGGTTCACCATTTAGTAGTGTATCCAGAAGCAAAACCTATCAAACAAAAGCTTTGAAAAATGGAGTTAAAGAACCTATTAGATGTAGGATTCATCTGACCGATAGACTATCCAGAATGGGTATCAAACTTGGTACCTATTTCCAAATCCGATGGAAATATCAGAATCTACACAGACTTCAGAGATTTGAACAAGGCATGTCCAAAAGATGACTTCCCGCTTCCCAACATCGACATGATAGTAGACATGATAGCGGGACATGAGATGTTGTCACTAATGGATGGATTCTCAGGGTACAATCAGATCATGATAGCTAAGGAGGACCAACATAAGATGACTTTCACTTGTCCATGGGGGACATACTGTTGGAACATGATGGCATTCAACTTAGAAAACACAGGAGCAACATATCAAAGGTCCATGACATGATTCATAGAACAATTGAAGACTACGTTGATGACATTCTACCTAGGTCAAGAAAGAGAAAAGATCACATAGCAACCCTAGGTGCCATCTTTGACAGACTGGAGGATTACAAAGTCATACTAAACCCAAAGAAGTGCGTCTTCGATGTACAATCGGGAAAGCTCCTAGGATATATATTGTCAATGAGGGGTATCGAGGTGGATCCAGCAAAAGTAAAAGAAAACCTCGAGATGGAGGCACCAAAGACATTAAAGAAACTAAGAGGTCTCCAAGGAAGACTCCAATCCATCAGAAGATTCATAGCACAAATGGCAGAAAAATAGAACCCATATTCTCACCTACTCCACAAGGGAGTAGCATACAAATGTGATACCAAGTGTGAAGAGGCATTCAACAAAATCAAAGAAAATCTACTAACACCACTAGTCTTAATGCCACCAATCCCAAGGAAACCATTGATCCTCTACATATCAGCAATAGCAGCAACCCTTGGAGCTCTTCTAGCTCAGCATGATGAAAATGGGACAGAAAGGGCTATCTACTATATTAGTATAACAATGGTTGGGCATGAGCTAAACTATTCATTCATTGAGAAAGCATGCCTCGTAGTAGTGTTTGCATAACAAAAATTCAAACATTACATGTTGGCACACAAGATAAAGCTCATCTGCAAAATTGACCCTCTCAAGTATTTACTATCAAAGGTAATGCTCACAAGAAGAATGGAAAAATGGGTGATGATATTATCATAATAGAACATCGAATATGTGGAACAGAAAAAATTAAGGGCCAAGTCATCGTAGACCAACTGGCAAAAGTACCAATCTATTCTGAGAACCCTCTTGTCTCAGAGTTTCCAGATGAATCCATTGTTAATCTCAACATAGCTAACCATTGGAAACTATACTTTGACGGCTCATACACACAACATGGATCAATAGCCAGTGTCTTCTTCATCACCCCACAAGGGGATTGCATACCAAGGTCCTACAAACTGACATTTCCTTGCACCGATAACATCGTAGAATATGAGGCTTTGACTATAGGTCTTAGAATAGCAATGCAATGTAACATCATAGCTCTCAAAGTGTACAAAGACTCTCAATTAATCATAAATCAAGTAAAATATGAATACCAAACCAAGGATGAAAGGCTCACTCCATACAAGAAATTGGTGGAGACTCTCAAAGAATCTCATTGAAATAACATTTGAGCAAATTCCTAGAACTAACAATAGAGTAACAGACACCATGGCAACAATTGGATCCTTGCTCGACATCCCCCACAATGTTTCAAAATATGAATTCATGATTCAGCAGCTTCTCATACCTGCATTCAAGGTACTAGAATCAAAATATGTGTGTGAAATTGTTGGTCCCGGTGATCCTTGGTATCATGACATTTACACATACCTTCGTATAGGAGTCATACCTACCGACCTACCATCAAATCTAAAATGAACCTTTATAAAAAAGGAATCTAGATTCATCATCCTAGATGATACCCTATATTCTAGGAGCATAGAAGGAACCCTACTACATTGCTTAAATGATGAGGAGGAATTAACTGCTCTAATTGAAGTACACAATAGTATTTGTGGTTCGTACTCGAGTGGAATGAATATAGCCAAAAAACTGCTGAGGATGGGGTATTATTGGCCCACAATGGAAAGAGAAGCACATGACTATGCCAAAAAGTGTCTACAATGTCAGTAGCATCGAGACCTCATCCATGCTCCAGCTCAAGAGCTTCATCCTATCATAACACCATGGCCCTTTTCATAGTGGGGACTCGATCTCATTGGAAAAATCACACCCACCTCATCTAACGACCACAAATTCATCATAACCACAACAGAGTACTTTACTAAGTGGGTGGAAGCCATACCCATGGGGTGATCTCACAATAGTGGTTTACAATTTTTGGCCAAACTGGACACTAAAATTATTATTTTTAACTAAATCTTCACATTCAGGCACCTATAGCAGCTAAACCATGAGGAATTTGAAATGATGCAAACTAGAGTCTCATCACACTTTGTCTGTAGATTTTGAAAATATTTTTTTCAAATTTTTTGGAATAATATTGCACTTCTTTTTCCATCTCCCACAAAAACTAGTTTTTTTTCAAAAAACAACATTTTTAAAAAGTGACGGACACCGTATAATGCATAACTTTTTTTCCATGAAGGATAAAATTCTAATTCTTTAAAATTTAGATTTGTAACTCTGATATCTAGTGCTTCCACTTGGTTAGATAGTTTTAAATTCAATATTTTTTATTTAATGAAGTTTCAAAGTCAAACCAATTACAATTCAGACATAGCGCTACCGTATAACGTGTAACTTTTTTTTTATAATCAAAATTCAAGTTTTTTTTTTTTGGTTGGATCAAGGACTTCAATATCTAGTGCACTCATATTTTTATTTTTTTATAATTTACTATCTTTCTACATGTGCATAACAGAGACCTTCATTTTTGGTGAAGAACATATGTTTAATAAAACAAAAAAAACAAAAAAATAATAAAATAAAAACATACAAAAATTATATTCGTTAGATAGCTCGTTCTGAGGACTATCTGATTCCAGAAGGGTTTTTGAAGACTTCTCCATTTTCATCCTCAACTCGAGCTCTGAAGCATAAAAAAATAGACTTTTTTTGTGTCTCAGGAGGGGGATGAGGGGCAAGGGGGGTTCGAATGAACCCCTAGAGGTTCGCTCGAACCAGGGTTCAGTTGAACCATGGTTCGAGTGAACCTCTTTAAGGGGGTTCGCTCGAACCCCCTTTGCTATGCATTTTTTTTGTTTTTTGGCAGCCAAAATTTGAAGTTGTTCACTCGAACACTAGTTCGAGTGAACTCCTAATGCGTTCAGTCAAACTAGTAGGTTTGTACGAACCCCCAAAATCATTTTTTTTGCTTTGGGGTCATTTTTTTTTAGTTTTCCTTCCTCACTTGAATTGTAAACCACTATTATGGCTTCACCCCATGACATACATAACTAGGAAGCAAATTTCAAAGTTCATCCTAAACTATCTCATTTGTCGATATGGTGTTCCATAAGCCATTATCTCAAATAATGGGACACCATTCAAAAATTAGGAGGTCTGAGACTTATGCAAGAAATTAAAATTCCAACATTGCTTCTCCACCCCATACTATCCCCAAGGCAATGGCCAAGCAGAAGCTACAAACAAGACCATTCTAAAAATCCTCAAGAAAACAGTCAATGACTAGCACCTACAACTTTATCCTGCCCTTTGGGCCTATCGAGCTAGCATCCGCACACCCACTAGTGCCACCCCCTTCTCCTTGGTCGACGAATCAAAAGTCGTACTCCCCATTGAAATCGAGATCCCATCACTCAGGATATCACTGCAGAACTTTATCACAGATGAAGAGTATCGAGTATCAAGACTAAATGAGCTGGAGCTACTAGATGAGCAATGCATAGATGCTTTGAATCATTTGCAATTTTATCAGAATAGACTCAAAAGGAGTTACAATAAGAAAATAAAAAGTAGGATGTTTGAATTCAAAGGACTGGTATTGAAGGAGAGTCAAAATAATGTCCCAAACCTAAGCAACAAAGACAAGTTTGAACCCAATTGGTTGGGACTATTCGTCATAATAGCAAGTTACAAATCAAGGGCATATCAATTATCAACACCTGAAGGGGAACCTCTGCAAGAGCCCATGAATAGCTCTCATCTCAAAATGTTTTATGCCTAAAAATTTCAAGCTATAGAACCAAAAAATCCAAAAAATCCAAAAAAGTCCTGAAAAATTGGTTACTTCAGCAAAAACCTGGCAAACAGGCGTCTTGGTAACAAAATAAAAAATCAAAACAGAAAAAAATAAAAAAAAATTAAAAAAATGATTGAAAATAGTAAAGAGAAAAATCATCCTATAGTGAAAACCACTTTGGTGGCACTTTGGGCAAGTACCTTGGTTAAAACCTCGCAAACAGGCGCCTTGCATAAATAAGCAAGTTCCATCCACCAAGATCTTCACGGCTTGTTTTGCACCATCCATCTATTATGCATTCATCATCCATCACATCTTGATATCCATCCACCACTCATCAACTCGCATCCGCACCATAGCTTGGTCCTATTTTTGTATCATGATCCCTCCTAGTACTACTCGGCCCATCCTCATGGTTAGTTTTTCCTTCCTTTATCAAAGTAGTCTATTGCATCACGTTGGGGGCATGCTATCATTGTATTGGATTCATGTATATTCTTAAAGTCCTAAATATCAGAAAATCTAAAAACATTAGAAAATTAGAAAATCCAAAAAATCATAAAATCAGAAAATCCAAAAACATCAAAAAATTAGAAAATCCAAAAACATCAAAATCCCAAAACAAGTCAAAAATTCAGTCAAAAAAGCCAAAAACAGAGTTGTCTTGTTGAACTACGTGGTCTCTATGTGTATAACATAGGAAAGGCTAATCTATTGATTAGCCCCCGAGACCCCTAGGATAGGTCTTTATGTTAGTCTCTTGGTCAAAATCTCAGAAAATCCCAAAAACATTGAAAATTTTGAAAATCAAAACATTCAAAAAATCTCAAAAAATACCAAAAACAACCTCAAAACATTAAAAAACATCCAAAACATCCAAATATTTAAAAAAATCCATCCATCTCATCTTGCTTGCACCCGCAATAACACCACCCATAATAAACTGATCGTCATCCTCAACCTTTGGTGAAATAGTTAGGAACAAGTCTAGCATCTTAAAAGTGAAAACACAAAACGTCAAGTCTTAGGTCTAAGTCCGTGCGTAAGCAATTTGGTCATCTCTTCGTATTGGTAACTCATCATCCAATCAGTCCCATGTCAAACATCCCTTAGAACACTTTGGATAAATGAAATGGTGTGCCGCCATCCACTAACATGTCCTAGGATGAATCCTTCCTACAATGGGCATTATCTCTTAGCAATAAGTTTTCATTCTTATCCTTAGAAAAACACATCCTCTTTCCGTTAGCGATATTGAAGAGCATCAGTTTGTTTGTTTACTTGGTCTCTATCTTTTGACATATCTTATTTGCACTCATTCCAAGGATGTCTAGATGATATCCCAAAACAAAGGATTTCGAGAAATAGGAATGGGGCAACAATCATTATCTTTTGTTTGCTATGCTTGTTGGACGTTCTTGTAATATAAGCTCGGCGAATACTTCCTTTGTTAGGTATGTATGGAAGAGGTCTAGGGCAACTTGTTGACTATTGTAGGGATAGGTTTACCTTTTCACGTTCTGGTCTGAGGTGTTTGAAACTTCTGAAGTGCATCTGAGCAAGGTTTTCATGTCAAGTATGAGCAAGAATACTCCTATCTACTTGTCAATTCAAAGTCCATCTCACTAGGTACAACGCCATCCTGGATTTCTATACCTTGATGCATCGTACAATGTGTGTTATCAAACATAAGGAAATTAGCCCTTTGAAAATCCCAATTCCTCGACAAGTAATCATCATCATCATCATCCTCATTTGCATTTGCATCATCTTGTGTCTTGTTGAAATGACTTCTTCTTTCCTTACTAACCACACTAACAAGGTACTATGATAGTTAATCATCATCACCATCATCATCATTAATCTTGCATCCACAAATCATTAGCATATTGCATAAACATATCATATAGGAAACATATGCATCATATAACAAGTTATCATAGACATTATTCATAGATAGGTGCATCCATTTCATTACATTTCACCCATTACATTGCATCGCATGGCATCATCGCATAACATTCATTTGCATTTCATAACCATTTCACATTACCACCTATCACATAAATCATCGCATAAACATAAGCATTTCATAATCATTTTTGCATAATCATAGACAATAAATATACAAGCATTTAATTCATTTAGATACATACTTGCATAGCATCATGACATCATCTCACCACAATATCATCATATTACTTTGCATTAACATATCATTGCATCCTATTAAAAGGCAACACATACATTACATCATGATTTAATATGTTTAGGATAATGACATTTGTTATTCTAAGCATCTTACAAAAAAAAAAACCACCTCATTGGCATTACATAAAACCATCTCATTTGCATCGTATCACAATCCATCACATACAAAGCATACATCCATTCATAATCATCTCATATATAAGCATATTCCACACATCATTTCATGCATATACCATAGATCATATCATTTTACATATTACAATCCATATCACATATTAGATTATTCCATTTTGCATTAATATAAATAGATCATCATATAGACAACATCATTGCACATCACGTAAATGCATTTGCATATCATAGGGCAACATAATATAGATCTTTTAGTCATAATCATAACACATACATCATTAGAAATAAATGCTTCCATAACATATAGAAGTAAAACCATACATGCATAAATAAAGAGTACACATTGCATCACATCAAAATAATCATCAGATCATATATATATATATCAACAACACAACTATCATAGTACGATAATAAATCGAATCACTGTACATATATGTCAATCAGTACAAAAGGCCCGTCGGGCTATCAAAAATGAGCCCATACAGCACAAAAAGTATGATATCATCTAGATCAGGTTCAGTCCCTGTGAATGTTTCCCTCGCCTCTCTCACCATTACCCTCTACTGGTCTGTGGCTAGCCCGCTCTAAATACTCTGGGACTCACTATGCTCTAGGGACGGCCTTGTGATAAAACCACCGATAATACTATACCTCTCGGATGACATCCGTATAGGATCAAACTGACACTATAACCTAGGAGGAGGAGGCTGTCCATCTACTATCTTCGGCCTAGCTCAGTAGCTATCTATAGCTCTACAACCTATCTCTGTTGAATGACCTAATCTCTCTCAGCTCTAAGCTGCTCTCTCTCGGCCCTCGCCTGATCTCTCTTGGCTATCACAACCTGAATCTGAGCCTACAGTTGTGCAATCAGTGCATCTCGAGCATCTTCCTATCCCGTTGGCTGGACCAGTAGCTGCACCTGAGGCTGATCCTCGTCTCGTGGTGGCTCCTGCTACTGATCCTGCATGTGCACATTTACCTAATTTGGTTGTACTAGGGGCACAAAAGGTGGGTCATGTTGAATATCATCTCTCTAGCCTCATCCTCCCCCTCTGCCTCTAACTCTCCCCAAATTTGGGTCTACACCTAGAATCGTCAACCAAAGTGGAGGTTAGAACCAATCCCTGTAGGCCTAAGTGGTACCTGGAACTACTAAACCCTGATCATAAGCCCATGGTCATGTTACCAACTACCAGAAATTGTTGACTACCTCTGAAGCAGTAATGTACCACCCCCATGCAACATGTGCCATGGTGCAGCCGAAGATGGCTACATAGTCATCATCTAGCCGATCTTGTGGCCCTCCAAACTAATGTTGCATGCACTCAGGCAGGTACCTCTCAATCATAGTATGCTCCCACCCCTGTATATACCAGTCCTGGCGGAAATAGAATAGTCGATCGACATCATTGGCCCATCCAGGCAAACCAAGGTATGGTCGCTAGGTGAAAACAAGCATCTCGTCTAAGACCTTCCTCGAGTAAGGGGTCCTGTGCTCACTGGTGTGTGTGAAGGACACACCGCCTCTGTATTGTGCCACGAGGGCATCATCTAGCCCCATCGGAACTGGAACAATGTGCGGTCATAACACAACAATGTGCTCCCACGCCCAGACATGAAGTAGAGTCACCCCTACCCCCAACATTTTTCCATCCATGTAGACATACTCATGGATGTCCCTATAGAGTGAAGCTAGAAGAACAGGCCCCCATGCGAAATGAACTGGTCTGTCTCACACCATCCACTCCCAGCAATACCCCCAGCCAGAACTGAAGTATTGCCCTCATCTGTCAGGGGCAACAAGACTTGAAATGATAGTTGCAATCACCTAGGGGTAAGGAGGGGCCAGGATCCTATGTCTCTCAAGCTCTATCTATCCCTCATAGAAAATGATGTCCTGTGTGGCCAGGACTTTATGGCAGGCCTCGTGCCCCTCATCCATATCAAAAATTGCCCATCGACTGTGAATAGCCAATCGCAAAATCCACCAAATGTCCTCTAGAGTGACGGTGGCCTTGCTAGTGGGGAGATGAAACGAGGATGTCTCACTGTGCCACCTCATGGCCAACACTAACAGCATCCCTAGGTGAGTATGCATGGGTATTGTGTGCGAAATATGTCACAACCCTGCAATCTAGAGTTGATCCTAGTCCCTGTCACTCAGGTCCTACAAGAATCCAACTAAATCCCATGACCTATGCTCTCAAGAGTAGAGCTCTCTCGTGGCATCCTACATCAAGGCAAGTCACCATGTTAGAATTTTTGAAAAATTCCTTATCGAGAGTTCAAAAAACTTTTCTAGTGGTGTAATTTGTGATGGCGTCGCAATTTGATTTCTAATGAAACTCCCACACTAGGGCTTAAAAGAGAAAAATAGCACCGTTGTGGTGCACTTTCTCATCCACTGGCACAGTTTGGGAAAAATTAGGACCATTGCATCGCACTTTGTCAAATTGCCCCGCCAGCCCAAACTTAGCATCACAGTTTTTAAACTCTAAACTGCACCGCACAATGCAATTTCATTATCGTGTGGCACCATATAGCTTTGTTGTAGGTGGACCGGCTCTTTAAAGCATTAAATGAAAAAATGAAGATTGGGTAAGGGTCATATACTGGTGCCTCGATGCCAGGTGGCCGCTGGTATGTCTGAACTCGATTAGTGATGTGTAGGGGAAGTTATCATTGCACCATATCATCGGAGGGTTAGAGCTAAAATGTCAAGATTACTATTGGAGGTGTTTGAAAATGACTTGAAAGTGACCCCTCGGCCCCTTTTAAGCCTAAAAATTATAGTTTTTTAACCCTAATTGGCTGTCTTGCTAGGGTCTTTGACCCCAAAACCTATCTTTGACCTGTTGAGGCTTGTTTTTCATCTTTTTATTGCGTTTAGACACGTTTTTAGCCTCCCGGAACCCTTTTGGACCTGTCAAGTACTTTGTCTTTTATTGCGAGATCACCCAAAAATTGAAATTTTCTTCCAATCTCTCGAGGGGGCATTATAATGGCATGTTTTCTCTCGCCATGCAATAGTGGGAAATTTTTTTAAAATGTCGATAATTTTGGCTTAAATCGAGATCGTTTATTCTTTGAACCAATGCAACGAGTGCATTGCTTCAAAGAGGGGAAAATGTAGACACGTAAAATATAATGATTGGCATTGTGCACTTGATCCCGACCTACTAGCATCATTTCTTCTTGAATCATCCCTCGGTCTAATCATTTAATCAAATCTCCTTATCTGATTAAATTCATCAACTTTCATCCCTTAATTAAATAAATCATTTTATCTAATTAAGTAAATGTCTTTTGCTAATTAAATCAATCCTTTTGATCTAATTATCCCTATTTAATTAGATAATTAATTTTATTTGATTAAATCTCTGAAGTCTATCCATTAAATTAAATAAATTAAAACCTTATTTGATTTGAGCTAACACCATCTCTTATAATTAAATAAATCAAAATCCTTATTTAATTAATCTCTTATCATATTCCTCTCTTATTTGATTTAAATAATTCCATAGATCTAAGTCAAATAGGTCACATCATCTAACCTCTCCTATTAAATTAATTAACCCTTAATTAATTTAATCTCATATCATGTCCCATCCTCTAGATTTTGCAAGTTGCAGATAAAAATAGATTTAATTCATTTATTAAATCTCTATTTTCCTCACAAAGGCATCTTTTGGAATATTCTCTCAATTTGAATTCAAAAATTCCAAGTCAATATGTACATCCCACAATGCAATAACTTCCTCTTACATGTCCTTTTCCTTGAGCCAAGTGGCATTTATTGCAATTTCCCTTCCCTCTTGCAAGTCATTTCAACAAATTTGAAATTCAAAATATGCATTTATTGGCACAATCCCCAAATCTTGCACATCCTTCATCCATTCATAGATTGACAAGTGGCACCTTGCCATTGGATGAATTTTAGTCCCACATTGCTCAAATTTGGACATTCATCCATCTTGGAAATCTATAAATAAAGAGCTCATATCCTCATTTGATCATCCACAAATTATGCAAAGTTATCATGCTAAAATATTTAGCCATTTTCATCCATCACCATTGAGTTCTTAGCTAGGTTTTTGCAGATTTTGGCTTGGAGCTCTCATTTTTCACCATCAAAGTGGATCATTCTCCATCAACATATCAAGCTTGCATCTTAGGAATTCAGAAAGGGCCAATTTCCACATCAAATTGGCATCAATTCCCCCATGGGAATATGAGTTTGCACATTTAAATTAGGATTCAATATTTGTTTTGTCATTTCCATTGTGTTCTTCACTATTTTCTCCCTAGTTGGAGTGGTGTAAATGGATTTCATGGGGAATCCTTGTTTTAGCTTGCAATATCTTGTTTAACTTGTTTATTGATGTTGTTTTGCAGGTACTAGGATTGGGGTTCACACAGTTTCATATGGTGTTGATCCAAGTTTTCAAGTTTTCCCACAAACTACAAAAAAATTGAAAATTTGGTGCATGACAATGTGTTGGCCTATGTTATGTGGTTTCCATGCAACAACAAGATCAAATATGGAGTAAATCTGCACTTGTTTAGTGGTAATAACATATTTATGCTTGCAAGAAGAGAGCTAAAATTGTTACAGTGGTGTGGTAGAAAAAAATGTGGGTTGAGGGAAGCTATTTCCTTCAATATGATGGTGTTTTATAGAGGAAACTAATGGTTCTTCATTTAATTTGGTGGTCTGGGGCCATCAAATGAGGTTTAAGTCTTGAGTATTTTGGCACTTGGTCTACATTCTAGAGATCTAGAATCTTACCATTCTTGCAAGGGGCATGCATTCCTAAACATGAGCCACTATTGGAACCTTCAAATTTTGAAAATTTGAAGTTCTTAGGCACTTTCAATATGTCAATGGTGGTTAGGTCTACTTCCTACCAAATCTACCTTAGAGCCCATCTTTGACAATTAAATTTTTTCAACTCAAAGGTCATCATGCAAATCCATGTTAGAGAAATTTTTTTGGGACATATGGTAGTATTCCCATTGAGTTTTTTGCTTCTAAGATGAGTTCTATGATATAGATTTTCAGACTCTAGAATGCTTGCTCTCTTCCTAAGATTTTTCACCTAGAAAGAGAGAGATTTAGGTCCCAAAATGCTTATGTAACACTCAAATAAGGATGTATGCTATATGATATGATGTAAATGAACTTAAATAAATGCAGTTGGTTGATTGAATTTAGCTAAAAATAACGCAAAAGTGCAAATTAGGCTATGTTTGAAAACACATTGTGATATGCAAATAACTATGAAAATGAAGAAATTATATAGAACAAAAGGTATAGGGGTAAATCTGAGTGAACCTGGATGAAATATGAGTTGTCTAGAATGTTTGGAATGCTAATGGATTTTACTGGTTTTTCACAATGGGACTCATTCATCCAAGGTGGCAAATCAGTCCTCCTACTAGTGAAAAAGTGTCAGGAATTGATTTCTAACAGTCGGGATACGAGATTTGACAAAATACTGATTTTTAGACCTTAGGCGGGACTCATTCACCAAGGGTGGTGAATTAGTCCACTCATAGATTTCTGGAAAATTAGATAACTCTACAACACCAAACTTGGAAATGTTGGAATGTAGGGTTGTCAGAGTCAGTTATACAAGAAACAGACAGAAAACACTCAAAATTCTTGAAATAATGATATGTTGACTTGAAGAGCCTAGTTAAATTGATTTCCACTTTTCAAAACCTTTAAACCTATCAAATATGCAAAAAAAAGGTTGCAAATACACATGCAAAGGGGAAAAATGTTGGAGGGTTAGCAAATAGGGGTTTTCCTTGGTCAAACCCCAGTTTGGTAATCAAACCCAATAGAAATAAGTGAAATGCAAAGGAAATGTAAACTAACAACATGAAAATGCTATTAAATAACCAAATCCTTGATCTTGTAAGTCTGAAGTAATGTCAATGGCTGCTCCAAAGTGCTTCAATAGTTGCTCCAATTAATGATGTAGAATGCTTGAATGCTTGAATGTATATGTGGATAAGTGAATTTGATGAATTGGTCCATTGGGGGTTAGAATGAGATGAAAAACACTTATTTATAAAAAAAAAATTCTTACTATCCATTCATACCTTATCACAGGTTGACATCAAGTAATTTTTAATAAAATCCCAAAAGGAAATTTGAGATGTTTTGAATGTGGGACCAAGGGGGACTCATTTACCACCCATGGCAAATGGGTCCCACCTAGGACCTAAAACCATGTGTTGGAAATAATGTTGTGTTTAATGTTGTTTGTTGGGATAATCTTAAAAAATATACTTAATTAAGCATATGAGGGCATAAAGAGAAAATAAAGCAAGAGAAAGGTGTAAATAAGGAGATTGTACCTAGAAAAGTGTGAAAGATTGTTATAGGACTTTACAACACTTCATAATATGGCTTGTTGATGTGTAAAAATGTGATTTTTAGATAAATTTTATTAAATAGAGTCTAGAAGAATGTGGAAATGTCTTACAAAACTTCACAACACCTTCACAAGACATAGTTCTTTGAGTTTTAGTACCTAAATAAGCATGTTCAAGCCATGATATAGCATAAAATCAAAGAAACATAGTCTCAACACCATAAAAAAAGACCTAAAAGGCCATGAAAATGACAAGGACCATTTTTCTATGGCACATTTAGCCCCCACTTTAGTGAGATGACAAAATTTCTTCCTCACACTAAAGTAGCCATGAACATTGAGGGGAGGGTTCAAATGCACTTACACTAGCAAGATGGAATACAACGATCAAGAGGGATGATCAAGCCCCTAGGACAAATATCCCATGGCAAAATAAGAATAAGAAAAAAGGAACACACAAGTGTTGAAATGAATTGAATGAATATTTCATCATCAATCCAGCTAGCTGTGAAAAGAGATCTAGGTTGATTGTTTGAAAAAGAGAATATGTACTCACTTTGGGGCCACAGAACTTTAGGCTATCCGTAGGGTGAGAAGACGCAATTGTATACTCACTCTGGGGCCACATAACTAATTGTTTGTGGGGTGAGAAATCCTAAAAAGAAGTAAGATACATACGCTAGTTGGTATTCACTCACAAAACACAAAAGTGGCTATGGGGAAAATTCATGTTGCGAGTTGCGCTTCCTGCTCAACCATGCCAAAGCTATACTGCTTGATAAATTTAACAAGGAGCGACAAAGCCAAAGAAAATGTAAATGTTAGTTTAAGTTTCATGAGACAATAAAAATAGGATGGCACCATAGACATGCAAGTTGTTTTATGCAAGGTGGCCAAACAAATAAGAGGGCTCCACAGGCATGCAAGTTGTGTTATGCAAGGTGGTTGAATGAGGATGCAATAATGTGAAATATTTTTCAAAGGAGTCTTGTTCAATTTATGTAAGGTTAGTCACTTAGGGAACATTGTGTCTAATGTCTCCAAGAGAGGACCAATCAAAGAATAGTATTTTCATAAATTAGGGAATGCAGTGTGTCACATCAAACCACAAAGAGGAATGCAATATGCTAAGATAGATCACACTTATGAAGGAAATCACACACAATTTCATCCAAAAAGTGACAAATGCATCACGTAAATGACAAGGCTACACTAAGAGGAATGAATGCATAATGAAATAATGGTATTGTATACCCCCCACTTTAAAGGAATTGCTACACATCGTTCTATGAGCAATTACTTGAAAGTAGAAAAAAAAGGAAATGAAAAAATAAAACAAGACACGAGAGACAACCTAGAAAACTCTATGCCAAGTCATATGTTTTGAAGGTGGGATGCATCATGTCAAGGAGAAATGAAAGAAAAAAAAAGGGAGTTTCCCTCAAGAAAAGAAAGAACACCAAAAACATAAGGGATCTATGGATATGAGGTCAGTATGCTAGTTGTTGCAATTTTTTTATGAAAGAGAACAAAACTATCATCATTCCCCAAATACACATAGAACTAGAAGAATGACAGAAAAAGATTGAAACAAAATAAAAAAAAATCCATTTTGAATCAACATGGAAGAGACATTGCGGTCTCAATGCTTTGCATCGTCCCCAAAAGGAAAATACAACTGAAAAGAAAAGGAAAAATGAAAAATATTTTGGGTCAACATGAAGGAGAAATTTTGGTCTCAATGCATTGCATCATCCCCAAAAGGAAAGCACGAGAAAAGAAAAAAGAAAAAGGAAAAAGGACCATTTGAGTCAACATGGAAGAGACATAGGGTGTCTCTACACTTTGCGTCATCCCCAAAGGAAAACACAAAATAAAAAGGAAAAAGACAAGAACTATTTGGGTCAACATGGAAGAGACGTAGGACATCTCTACGCTTTGCATCATCCCCAAAGGAAAACATAAAAAAAAGGAAAAAGGCAAGGACCGTTTGGATCAACATGGAAGAGACATAGGGTGTCTCTATGCTTTGCATCATCCCCAAAAGGAAAACACAAAACAAAGCATGAAAATATAGAAGAACAAAGGTACAAATAGAAGAAGTGTACAAAGAGAGGAAAAGATCAAATGCACAATACAGGGGAACATGATACTCACAGAAAAAGAAAAAAAGAAAGCAAAGATGAGAGACTAGCTAGGAAAATGCAAGTCATCCATCAAGTCATCTGCCTCCCAATCATGTTCAATGTAATTCAAAGGTGGTTGACTATCCAAAGGAGGTATCACAAGTGAAGAACTAGGAGTTGTACCAGGTTCTTAACTTGGTAGAAAGGATGTATCATTTAAGCTCATTGTAGATGAAAATAAAGAGATCAAACCATTGTGTACTTCATCTTTTTTAGCGATTGTCGCATCTTCATTGTCATCGTCAAGATTAATAATGACAGGAGGACGAAGGGTAATTTCTAAGGATGGATGTATCAAGAGTGTTGGTTGTTGAATGGGTTTGTTTTGTGGCAATTGTTGGGTTGAAATATCATGTGGTAGGTCAAGAGAGGGAAGGTGGTCATCAATTTCTTTTATCAAGGGTGAAGGTCAATTTTTTGTATCGTCTTCCATACAAGATTGATAGGAAAGGATATGACAGCGACGTCGATGTTCCCTAACACTACGGTTTCGTTTAATTCTATATTGGAGTTGTTGAGCTGTAAGAGTGGATTGAGTCATCATAGGTTCTTCTACTTTTGAAGGTGGAAGAGCAGGAGAAATTGAAGAGGATGGATCAACCACTTTCTCTTTTTCCTTATATACTTGTTTGATACGAGGAGGTAAGACATGAGTTATTTCATTTTCTCTTGGTCATTTAAATGATGGTTAGGAAGTGTCAGGAGGATATTTTTCAGAAGGTTTGATGGTTTTTTCAATATTAGATTCAGGTGTAATCATGGTTTCATCGAGGATAGGATTAGTGGAGGTGGACGAAGATGTGTTACAAAGAGATAATTCAAAGATCTTTTTGGCTTTAAACTTTTGAGAAGCAATGTAAAATTAGTCCTTACAAGGGGTGATAGGTTCCATGGCTTTAGGCCAAAAGGTTTCCAATGAAAAGTTACCTTTCAAAGATAAAGGATTAAAGCCACTATGGTGTACGGTGAATACTTCATTTCCATGTGGAAACTTCAAGCACTTATCAACAATTGACAGGACCACTTTCATTGAGCAAAGCCAAGGAAGGCCTAGCCACAAACGAAAATGGTTAGATTTTGGAATAATGGTAAATCTTACCTAGAAAGTCTTAGATCCTATTTGTAAAGGTAGCATGATTGATCCAATCGTAGGGCATGCAAAACCATGATGTGTTTTAATCCAAGCAATTGGTGTATTATAGTCATCTTGATATAGATAATGTAATACTAGAAATTATTTTGTGATCACGTTCTCACCACAAGCTGGATCTATTAATATCCCATTAGTAGGTTTATTATAGATTCTTCCAACTATGTAGAGAGGACCATCAGGAAGCTTTTGTAGTATATCTTTAGCAGAAAAAGTAATATCAAGTTTTTTAGTGGTTTGGCCCTTGCAAGGGATAACGTATATCATAGTTGTAACTGAGGGTAAATTCTAAGGATTAGATTAGATCAATTGAATTGAAAGAAAAATAATAAAAACCTAAAGTAGCTACAAAACACAATGGAAATACATAAAAGAACGATTATACCTGATCGCCGAAGTCTCCATGATTCATTTTTGTATCACCTTCTTACTTGCTGGATAATGTTGCCCTCAGATTTGTCGTTCGAGCAATCTGAAAATGCCTAAGTCCTACAACAAGTCTTGAAGGATTTGATGTGTCTAAATGCCTATGTCTAAAACAAATGTCAAAATTGAATACTAAAATTGCCTATGACAAAATATGTGAAAATAAATGCCTATATTAACTATGCAAAATATCAGCATGTGTGTGTTCTTGAAAAATGAGAAGAAGATGGAATTTTATAGAAAAGGCCATTTCGAATGGACAGATGAGATAAATTGATCAAATGAACAATCCAAATTAAACCTAAGAATCCCTAATTAGGGTTAGGGAAAAATCCTTAATTGAACGGTCAGAATAAAATAGGATCGATGGTGGAAAATAAATGAGACAATTAATTAGAAAATAAAGATTTTTGAAAAATCAAGAAGATAAGATTGCCTGATTTGCAAGATTCAAAAAATCAAAGAGATAAGATGTGGACTGAAGATAAGATTTGGAAAATCAAGAATCTGCCCGATTGCTTGGTTTTTGGAAGATTAATTACTAATTCAAATTAAAATAATTCAAATTATGGATTTTGAGAGATAATAAATAATCTTTTTCAGATTATTTATCAAAAAGGACTGACAGTTAGAATTGACATGACATTTTAAATAATTTAATTTATTTAAAATGAGAAGAATATGAATTGGCAATTAAATAATTAAATTTAATTATTTAATTTAGGAGATAAGACCAATTAATTAAATTAATCAATTTATTTAATTAAGACAATCATGACGTATTAAATAAATAAATGAAATTCATTTATTTAATAATCAATAAGAATTAAATGCAGAAGAGGGAATTAAATAAATTAAAGAAAGACTTAGACAAGCTAATGACTATTTAATAAATAAATAAAATTTATTTATTTAATAATCATGAAGAATAATCGACATAAATTAATTAAATAATTAAGGAATTATTTAATCAATAGTCGAATGTGGACCAAGGACATAATTAAATGTCTTAATTATGCTAGGACGAAAGTGGTAAAAATGAAGCTTGCAGGCCTAGGTCATTTTTAGGTGTCTACATTTTGCCCTCTTTGTCATAATGTTCCTTGTCGCATTGTGACGAAGAAAATAAGTCAAAAAATGCCCTAGTGCAAAATAAGATGAGGAAGAATGATGAGGAGGGTTACAGTATGCCCCCTCGAGAGGATAGATAGGTTCCAAGAACATGAGTGTGCTCTCGAAATGGATGAGAAGACTAGAATATGAAGAGACAAAGAAATGTTAGTGCAAAAGATATGGATGATGATATGGATGCAATGCCTATATGAGATGGGTGAGAGAAGATGACATGACTAAAGAAAATGCATGTTAGTTCCTAGACCAAATCCTTCAAAACTTTACTCTACGACTGTTTAATATTTATTGCTCTTAATCATCATTGGGCAAACTGTTGTAATGGCCAACAAACACCATGATATGACATAGATCAAGGTGTGCAAGGTCGTACCATTATGTAAGACAAACAGTCACATACAAGGATGATCATGACTTATACCAAGAGCGTGACTGCCCTAGTCTTTTTGTCATAATCAACCACAAGCAGAAAAAGACAAGTACAAAACATGACACGTCATTGCTTCTCTAAATCCTATTTCCAGGACATCCTTGAGAAACTAGTGACATGATTGCCAAAATACAAAAATAGAGTCTCTATCATAATATGTCGTTGCTTTTCTAAATCCTAGGATCAGGGCCTCGCTGAGAAGCTAGTAGTCATGTGTGTCGATCGTCATGATACGTCGCTACTTCTATAAATCTTGCTTAGTGGGATCTTGCTGAAAAACTAATAACATGATAAAAGATCAAAAGAAAATTGTCAAGTGTTTGCCAACTGCATCTAGATATCCACTGTTCTAATGTCAAGATGCCATGTTTGATAATGTCAAGACGTCCGAATGTTTAAAGTTTTGATGATCTTGAAAAATGTTGAGACTTGGTGAATTCAAGAAGGACACATCCTGAATAATGTCGATGTCGAGAGGATTTGATCCCTAATGGTCGTAAGGCGTCCCTTGAAATAATGTCGATGCCTAAGAAGGACACATCCTAAGGCATAAATGACAGAGTTGGTTCTTCAAAAGGACGCATCTGAAGAATACTGATGTTAGGAAGAGTGATCTTTAATTGTCAAGAAGATCGCTCAAAATGTCGAAATGACGATGACGACGCCTAGTAAGGACACATCCTAAGGCGTAAATGACAACGGTTATCGTTCAGAAGGATTCATCTGAAGACTAACCAAAATTTGACAGTTTGACAGGTTTCTAATGATTTGACTTACGTTGATCGAATTTGACTTGTGTTTGACTATATGTCGATATTGTCATGATGATATGACTGACGTGCTAATGAGATTGTCATGCCAAATAAATGATTGTTTTACCTTGTTGTAGGAGTTTTCCCATGTGGAAAAATGATTGAAGACTTTTGAAGTGTGTGCCAGTGTAGTGCCATGAACCCTAATGGACTGACCTAGCGCGGCCTCGGGGGCTCATCGATAGATGGCCTTGCCTACGTCATACACTCAGAGACCTCATAGTTCGACACGACCAATGACTTTATCTTGATGACCAAAGATTGCACCATGATTTATTTTTCACAAACATAAAAGGACTGACCTAATGTCTCGGGGACTCAAATATGAGTCTTGCCTACGTAGCAAATGCATAGAGACAATGTAGTTTGACAAATGATAAAGACTAATTGACTTGATTGACTTTGACCAGAGATGGCAGTGTGTTCATGTGCTTCAAGCAGTCTAATGATTTTGTTTGAGGTTTTCTTCAGGACATTTTATGATTTTTAGGTCTTTTTTTCAGGACCTTTTATGATATTTTTGTCTTTTTTCAAGACATTTTGAGATTTTTTTGGTCTTTGTTCAGAACATTTTGCGATGTTTTTATCTTTTTTCAGGACTTTTTGTGATGTTTTTTGTCTTTGTTTAGAACATTTTGCGATGTTTTTGTCTTTTTTCAGGACTTTTTGTGATGTTTTTTTCTTTTTTCAAGACTTTTTGTGATGTTTTGTGTCTTTTTCAGGACTTTTTGATGATTTTTGTTTTAAGGACTTTTTGTGATGTTTTTGTGTTTTTTAGGACTTTTTGTGATGTTTTGTCTCTTTTTGGAGACTTTTTGTGATGTTTTTGTCTTTTTTTTTCAGGACTTTTTGCCAATGTTTTTGTGATCATATGTGAAATCCACTGCAGTTGTATGATAAATTTTTTTCCCCCAGTTAGATCTAAGACTTAGCCATTTGCAAGGAATATGGTTGGGACGCTGCGGACTTGCTAGACGGACAGTCGTCAAGACTTGACGTCAATCATTTATCGACTATGACAAGTAGGGTAGGATGTGGTGGCAATTTATGGAATAATGGCAAACATATCTTTCATCCTAGGACAAGTTAGACAAAGTGATAGTAGATGGCAGAGCAATGATTGATTACGCATGGTGCCTGTTTGCTAGGTTTTCACCATGGTACTTGTCCAAAGTGCCTGTTTGCCAAGTTTTCACTATTGAATGAATCATTTTTCTCTTTGCTATTTTCATGATTTTTTTGATTTTTTTTTTGGTGTCACTAAGACGCCTATTTGCCAGGATTTCATCAGGGTGACGATTTTTATCATTTTTCAATTTTTTTTTTTTGTATTTTATGGTTTTCAGCTCCATCCTCTGATGCTATGCGTAGAACTTTCAGAGGTGTAAACTTTTGATGGGCTCTATTAACCGTTCCCCATCTGGAGTTTCCAATTGATATGCCCCAAAACCAAAAGAAGATATGATAATATAGGGACCTAGCCAGTTTGATTCAAATTTTCTTGGCTTTTCTCTATTTGCTTGGTTCTTGGGGTTCTGCATTAGAACTAAGTTGCCGATGTCAAATTTTATGACCATAACCTTTTTATTGTAGCTGCGACAAAGGCGGTTCTGGTATGCTTGGAGATGATTCAATGAGTTTTGTCTTCTTTCATCCTGCATTTCTAGCTCATGCAAGCGTGATTGTCGATACTCCTCTTCATTAGTAAGACCCTTCAAGGAGACTCGTAGCGAAGGAATTTTGACCTCAATGGGTAAGATGGCTTCGGTGCCAAAGACTAGGGCGAATGGGGTGGCTCATGTAGGTGTACGAATGCTAGTTCGGTAAGCCCACAGAGCAGGGTTAAGTTGTATGTGCCAGTCGCTGCCAGTATCATTCACAGTCTTTTTTAGAATTTTGACAATGGTTTTATTTGATGCCTCAGCTTGGTCATTTCCTTGTGGGTAGTATGGAGATGAAAAGTGGTGTTGGATATGGAATTGCTCACATAACTCACATATGTCTTGGTTTTTGAACGGATGTCCGTTGTCAGTCATGATTGACTGTGGAAGGCCATACCGGCAAATGATGTAGTTAAGGATAAACTTTGATATTTGTTTGCCAGTAATATATGCCAATGGAATGGCTTCAATCCACTTTGTGAAATACTCAGTGGCGGTAATAATGAATTTATGGCTGTTGGATGGGGTTGGATGAATCTTACCCACGAGGTCGAGTCCCCATTGAGCAAAGGTCCAAGGAGAAGTGATCGGCCGGAGTTCTTGTGCTGGAGCATGGACCAAGTCACTATGTATTTGACATTTGCGACAAGTCCTGACATATTCAATTCCATCCTTTTCCATTGTCGGCCAATAATACCCAAGTCTTGTTAGTTTCTTAGCCAGAGTAGGACAACTTGAATGAGATCCGCATATACTGTCGTGCACTTCTCATAAGGTCGTATGTGCTTCATGAGTGTCAAGACATCTAAGGAGGGTATTGTCGAAACTATGGTAGTATAGGGTGTCACTGATAATGGCATACCTTGCAGATTTCCTAATGAAGGACTTCCTTTGGTTATTTGATAGGTTCGGTGGAAGGGTTTGAGACTTTAGGTAATCGTAAATGTCTTGATACCAAGGAGAGTTGGGACCAACAAGTTCATAAACCATTTCTGATTCTGGGATATCATATGCCGGTATCAAAAGTTTCTCTACTAAGAACTCAAATTGTGACACATTTTTAGGGATGTCCAAGAGAGAACTGATAGTAGCCATTGCATCAGCTGCCTTATTCTGTGCCTTGGGGATTTGCTCAAAAGAAATCAGTTGGAAGTATGTCAGGAAACTATCCACCATCCTCTTGTGGGGAAGCAACTTCTCATCCTTTATTTCATAGTCATCATTCACTTGGTTGATTACTAGTTGGGAATCCCCGAATACAAGCAATGTCTGAATTTTCCATTTGATTGCCAACTTGAGACCTATGACTAGTGCTTCATATTCAGCAATGTTATTTATACAAGGGAAAGTGATCCTAAATGATTTAGGAATTGAATCTCCCTGTGGTGTGATAAACAAGATTCTAGCACCTGAGCCATGACCAGTATGAGACCCATCAAAAATATAGCTTCCATGGTGCTGCCAGTTCCGCATGAAAAATGGACTCATCAGGAAAATCAGTTACTAGTGGATGAGTGACTCGAATTGGTGCATCTGCCAGTTGATCTGCTATTACTTTCCCTTTTATTGCCTTATGCTCAACATATTGTATGTCATACTCGCTTAGTATCATGACCCATTTTGCTAACCCGCCTATTAATGCTGCTCGACTTAGTAGATATTTCAATGGATCAATCTTGGCAACGAGTTGTGTCTGATGAATGAGCATATAGTGTCTTAGTTTTTGGGATGCAAAGACAACAACGAGGCATGCACATTCAATGTATGTGTAGTTCAACTCATAGCCTATCAGTGTGCGGCTAATGTAATAGATTGCTCTTTCTTTTCCTTCATGATCATTTTGGGCCAGCAATGCCCCCAGTGCTGAACTAGTAGTCGAGATGTATAGAATCAATGGCTTTCCATGAATGGGAGGCATGAGGACTGGTGTTGATATCAGGTAATCTTTTATTTGCTGGAAGGCCTCTTGACATTTATCCGTCCACACAAAGGGAACACCCTTGCGCAACAGATACTTGAATGGGTGGCACTTATCTGCCAATTGGGCTATGAAACGCCAAATAGATTGTACTCTGCCTTGCAGATTCCTAAGTTCACTGATCCCTCTGGGTGAAGGCATGTCTATAATTGCTTTGAACTTTGCTGGATTTACCTCTATGCCTCTTAGAGAAACTATGTACCCCAATAGTTTACCTGATGTGACCCCAAAAACACACTTCATAGGGTTTAGCTGAACTTTGTACTCTTCAAGTCTCTTGAAAATTTTGACGAGTACCTTCAAATGATCTTTCCTAGTTGCTGATTTGGCCAACAGGTCGTCTACATAATCTTTCATTATATTGTGCATCATGTCATGGAAGATCGTGGTCATAGCCCTTTGATATGTGGCACCTACATTTTTGAGACCAAAGGGCATGACGTTCCAATAGTATGTGCCCCATGGGCAAGTAAATGTTGTTTTGTGTTGATCCTCAGGAGCAATGCGGATTTGATTATAGCCCGAGAAACCATCCATGAGGGATAGCATCTCATGTCCTACAGTTAGGTCAACTATGATGTCAATTTTGGGCAAAGGAAAGTCATACTTTGGACATGCTTTATTTAGGTCTTAGAAATCTGTACATACTGAAATCAGCCCATTCAGCTTTGTCACCGACACTAGGTTGGAAATCCATTCAGCGTAATCTATAGACCTTATGAATCCGACATCCAGTAATTTGTTTAACTTGGCTTTGACCAATAGGGCAACTTGAGGGTGCATTTTTGCACAACTTCTACTTGACTGGTTTAGCATTGGGTAATAGTGGCAGATGATGCAAGACAAGTTTGGGGTCCAATCCTGGCATGTCAGCATAGGACCATGCAAAGTTGATTTTTCGTTCTACAAAGAATTTATGAAATTCTGGTTTCTCTTCATCAGTCAATGATGCCGCAAATAGGACTATCTTGGGGTCTTCTATAGTTGAAATATTATCCTCTATTGTATCCTCAATAAGCATGGCCGATTTCTCCTGTTGCACAGGGAGAAAGTCTAGTCCTCCATCTTTGGGCACCTCAGAGAGGTTTTCACCCGCAGATTCATCCTTTATTTTTACTATTTTTTCATCAAGAGGTGCCTTTCAGTTTTCACCTAGAGACGTTTCATTTTTTACTTTATTTTTACTTTTGCGACTAGAGGACTGAACAGTCTCGCCGAAGTATGTCATGCAGTCTAAATCAATGGAAAATCCTGATTTGTGGTCCCCAGTGGGTATACCTTCTCGTAATCCCATGAATTCGGCAATGGCCTCATCATTTTGGAATATGTCCAGAACTGGTGGTCCTTGTTGGTCCCAATCAACTAATTTGGGGTAAACTAAGGAGATGCCATCATCAAGGCTAGGGAATTGGGGTGAGGATGTGGACAACATGTAGATAGATTTGGTGATGTTGTAGATGAGGTTATCATCATCCAACTCTACATCAGACTCTATCCAATATTCTCCTTCACTAGTGTCATATTCGTTATCGTAATAAGGAGTGAAGGCTTTAGAGTCCTGGTTATCAATGTCATCTGACACTTCAGACTGATTGGATTGATTAGACTGAATAGACTGATGGGGTTTAGATGACGGGTGTTGTATGGCATGGGAGGGGGTAGTAGGACTTTGACTGTTTGGTGCTTGTTCAATTTTTAATTTTTGCCAAAATTGTTGTTCCGAGGTTAGCTCCCCTAGTTCAACAAACAAATCATCAAGACAACAGTCACTTAGGGATTGTTCTGAGCCAAATTCCCACTCGTGGGAGTCTGTTTTGGTGAGGTTTTCCCTAGTAGTCTTGACACTGTCAGAAGCATGTACTCACTCATTTGAAAGTCCCGAGGTACGTCGATTGTCATTGTCGAATGATCCGAACCTTAAACCAAGATACTTCAGGATTTGAAAAGTTTCTATGGGTTCCCTTTGACCTGTTTTATTTTTTCCAAGGCCACTAGTACCATCATAGCCTTTAGCCTTCATGATGTTGTAACCTTTGCCATATCTGTGAACTGGTAATGGAGGTAATGTGACTGCATCCTTATAAATCCATCCTGTGATGTTAGCAAGGTCTTCATCACTCATGTCTCCCCACTTGATAAAAACTATATTCGGTGGAACATTGAAGGTTTCTTGAGGTTCCATTCTGAAACATGGCCGACCATATATCTTTTGAGGAGTGGGTATTGTAGTTATGCTATATGTCGTATTTAGTTTGAACTCTCCGCAGCCAAGGTTCTGGATTTTGATAGTTGATTTAGTCTTAGGGCTGGTGGAAGGTGGTGGTATGGCAGAAGACATGGATGGAGGGGATGTGGAAGATGACGTGAGTGTGGAAGGGTCGATATACTTGGATGACGAGGAGCCAAGTGCTTCTTGGTTAATAGGTACAATGTTTTCAGAGATACCCCCTAAGTTGGTACAATATTGGAAAGGGTCGGGGTCTCCATATATGGTTACTTCTGTGCCGTCAAATGGAAACTTGAGGCATTGGTGGTATGTAGATGAAACGGCTTTTAAGGCGTGGATCCATGGATGGCCAAGTAAGATATTATATGGTAGTTCCAAATCCAAGACCTGGCAGGTTGTGTCTACAATGACCAGTCCCACTCTGATAGGGAGAGAGATAACACCCCATGAAGAGCGTTCCTCATCATCATATGCTTTGATCACTATGCTTTTCATTGGGTCTACACACACATTAGATAACCCTAGAGCTTTAACCAACTTGAGGGAGCATATGTTCAACCCTGCTCCTCCATCTACTAAAACCCGTCTAACTTTGTGCTTGTGGACAAAAGTTTCTATGTGTAATGCGTCATTGTGGTTGGTTTTATGTGATGAGTAGTCTTGATCTAAGAAGGTGACATGGTGCGGCATGGTGAGATATCCCGCCATAGTTTCAAACTGATTGACATTGATGTCCTTAGGGACCCATGACTCTAGGAGAGTTTTGTCTAGGATTGCTTTGTGCGCAGGAGAGATACGAAGCAGCTCAAGGATAGATATTTGAGTGGGAGTCTTTCCTAGTTGGTCAATGAGGTTGAGCTGACTTTTGGGTTTCCACTGTTGTGGGGTTGAGACATGTTTTGGTTGTTTAGCCGATGCAGTAGGTTGTGATTGTTTATCTGATGGGCCTGGTATAGTGATTTTGGCTTGTCTAGGGGGAGGTAGACCAGCTATAGTGACCTTGCCACTTCGTGTAGTAGCATTACACTGGGGTGCTCTCTTGACTATAATGGTATTGATGTACTCATCATCAATTCTGACATTATTTATAATTGGTCCAATAGAATAATCATACGTGGCTCGAGTGAAGTTAGCTTGGTTCTGTGAACCTGAAGTGGAAGCATTATGGGAACCATGGTCCTGCAGTGGATTTTTGTGGATAGTATGATCTTCGTTGGAGGTGAATTGTGGTCCACCTACTTCGATGGTGCGATTTTCGATAAGATCTTGAATTAGGTTTTTCAATTGTCAACAGTTAGAGGTTGTATGCCCTTTTGCTCGATGGTATTCGCAAATTGCATTGTCATTCCACCATGCTGGTTTGAACTGTCCTGGGTCATATGGTTTTATTTCTGGTAGTATGATGACCCCATGCTGAATGCATTTCTTAAGGACTTCTTCAATGGGTTCACCCAAATGGGTGTATGTGCGACCCCTAGGAAATTGTCTTATTTGACAATATTTCCCTTGATTGTTTTGACCACTTTGGTTGTTTGAAGAAGTATTGGGAGGAGTTGTCAATGTCATTGTTGGTCTATTTTGTTGTTGAACCCCCTTCAGGGCCAATATGGGACCTACAGTGTTTGCAGTCTTAGCATCAACAACACCGTCATTTGTGACATGCTTATTTTTAACCCAATATTTGTTTTTGTCAGCGGGTGGATTGACATTTGTGTTTTTGGAACCATATCTTAGTTCTCCCTTTGCGATAAGGGCTTTCTCAATCTGGACCCCTTTTTCCACTAATTCTGTGAAGTTTGTGCAACAATGTATTTGCAATGCAAATTTTAGGGACCCCAGAAGTGTTTGTACGAACATGTCGACTTTTTCCCTTTCAAGAATGTCAATGTGACATCGACTAGCAAGGCTTCTCCATTTTTGAAAGAATAGAATAAATGTCTCACCAGAGTCTTCTTGCATGAGATTGCACAAGCTAGTGATAGAGGTATCCATGTCAATGTTGTACGCGTAATTTCTTATGAATTTTCATTTGAGCTCATCCCATGTCTGGATATCTTTTTGAGTTGAAAACCATTCAAGGGCTTGACCCGCCAGACTTTTGGAAAAAAGTCTCATCAAGTATGTTGGTTCGTAGGCGATATCCATATAGTTGGTTGCGAATTCATGAACATGTTCAATGGGATTTGTCTTGCCTCTATATTTTGTGAAGTTGGGTGACACGTATCCTAGCAGAAATGTAGACATATATAAGCTCGTGTCAAATGTGTATACATCCAGGTCATATGATATTTCTGATTTCCTTCCTGAAATGTACATGTTTTGCATAGTTTTCTCCATATCCCTCATTCTTTCTTTGAGTTCATCTATGGTAGGGTCGTTTACGTTTTCGTATGTTGGATTGCCTAGTACACCATGTGTTCCTATCTGGTGTGCGTGAATGTTGGTGTATTGTGGTTGTATGGATTGTTGTGGTACGTATGACGTGTGTTGTTGGTATTGGAAGTTATGATTTGGTGCATGTTGATGAGTATGTTGGGATGTGTCCCCCACCCATGTGTGTCGTTATTTGGGGGATGTTGTGACCATGAATGTTATGGTGTGTCAATGATGTCATGGGTTGTGCTATTTGGCCACCTTGTGTAAATTGCTGATTTTGTACAAGGGGGATGTTTGTGTTTGTACCTTGGGAGGCAATAACATTTGACTGTGTTGTTGTGTTAACATTTGTTGTTGTCCTTGAATAAAGATACGTCTTGTGGCTCCTCCTAAAGGATTTTGTGACATACCACTGGATGGATATGTCGAAGTTGTGTTCATGGTAGTAAATGAAGTTGTCAAGGGGGGATTGTTGTGACTTGATGATGCCCCCATGGCATTTACTGTTGTGGCATTGACTGTCGTGGTGTTTGTGGTGTTGGGAATGTTGGGGGTGTTTGGGACATTGGGAGTAGTATGCATTGTCGTTGTGGTCCCAAAGGAAGTATTGCTCGCATTATTTAGAAGTTGACCACTATGTGAGATGTTATATGCATTGTTGGCATTAGGGTCATGAAGTGTCAAATTTAGCGTGGTAGCGTCAAATCCTTGTGGTAACTTAGTTCCTTCACTTAAGAGCGTAGCTAAGAATCTTTCTCTATCTTGACGGACCATAGCTTCAACAACCTAATAGGCCTCAGGGTCTTGTGTCAATGCCTCTATGTTTTCTTGAAGTAGTTGTCCATTTTCATCTTTTTGCAAGAATTGTTCGAATGGGCTGTTTGACGAGGATTGCGTTGTCACTGGAGGTTGATTGTCTAAAAATGGATCGTAAAAAGTCCAATTTGGGTCATGTGGAGGATTGTTGACAGTAAACGGGGGGTCTTGTCTAAAGTTTTCCATTTGTCTCTTTTGTTTTTGAAATATGGTTTCAACCATGAAATGAGATTGCTCAAATGGGAATGACGACTAAATGCGAGTATGACACTACGTGAAGTCTAAATTCAAGATGATGACTAGAATGACTAATATTTTTGGTTTTTCATGAATAGGATATGCAATGTGTATGCAATGTAAGACAAGGTTATCTAAGCACTTCTAAACTCGAACTTTGTTTTCGATTTTGACTGTTAAAGGACTTTGTTGGAAAATGACAAGTTGACAAGGTCTAAATGACTAGTGAGTCTTCCTAACTAGACTTTTGAGTTGGAAGAAATCTCACAAAAGAGGACAATGACTAAAAAGGGGGTTTGTCAACTTAATCCAAGAGGGTCTAATTTTGAAAACAATGACTTTGCAAAGTGTGCTTAAGATTTGCCTAATCCTAAGTATGCAAAATGTGAACCTAGGGATAGTCTAATGCCAAATGTATGCAACGAAAAATGAATGAGGTATGAAACCTATGGTGACTAATGCAAACTAATGGTCAAGACTTTGAGCAATTTCAAGTTTGGTTTCTGACAGAGTCTTCTTGGTGACAGTTTTTGACAAATGGTGGACAAGTTGAGGACCTCAAGTCTCGAATGTGAAGTTTTAAGTTTTGAGAGGCAAATGCGTCATTTGAAGTTTCAGTTGCGTCTTGGATATGCAAATGCGGTTCAGTAAACTCAAATGCGATTGATCAGAGCAATTGTGCTTCAGACATTTAAATGTAGTTTGATAGATGCAAAAAGTTTGTCTCGTCATTTTTGATGGAAAATTTGGTCTGTTTGATGAAAGTTTTGTTTCGAACTATGATAAGACCAGAAAACACTTGACAAACACAGTGTTTTGAATGTAACCAATCACACATCAGATAAGCACAATCCTAAAAAGGCCAATAGGCCAAGGGTTTGTATACTTGGTATAGCCCACCGATATACCCCAGATTGGTGATAAACACCTTTCCTTCTCGAGAGCGGATAGCTTAGAATTTTGGTGGCATTGGCTCCCCTCCACCGCTCATTAACATCATTCGAGCACACCAAATTCAAATTCTTGGGTAGTGACTTCCCAAGAACTGCTATCTCTACTCAAGGGGATCAGTAGTGAGTGTCTTCGGGCAAGATACTGTACCCTGCACTATACCAAGCAACGGCCAAAGAATGGTTCGACACTAAAACAAGGGGTATTTAATTCAGGCATTCCATTCGGGGGCATGATCCATGCGGCGAGAGTCCCCTTTCAGATCCATCTCATTGGAACCACACTAATGATTCTTGGGTTTTCCCCAAGAACCCACTTTTATATACCGGTTGGAAGTCCCTCGGTGTCAGGGTGCTACCGGTCTTAGTCGTCCTGGGGTGAGTACTTTTTCCCACCAGAACAGGCCCAAGTTCTAGAGTCAGTAACCATTTCTCTTACACCCAAGATCGCTCGAAAGCGCAACGGGAGAGGATACTTCGATTACTAAATCAAAAGGGTGACACAACATAAGATGGGTATGATTTTCTGATCACCTAGTTTTCACAAGGTGAGAGCATAATCACCTACCACCTTCAAGCACAATCAAACATAAACAAACATGCATTCATTTTAAAAGCACCAAAATGAAGTGCTTTCTACACTAGAAATCACAAACACATTGTTTGAGAAATGAGTCTTTGACAAGTGTAGCTGCAAAACCACATGTCAGTAGTTTGAATATATGTCTTTGACCCACAAAAAACTCCAATGCCACATACTGCCAACAAAGATTAGTAACAAAAATAAAAAATAAAAACTTAAATGAAAATAGCAAACTTAAAATAGTGATAACTTCCACCAAACTTAACAAAGTTTCAAGTGGTAGATATCCATGGAAAGCTGAAAATTAAATCTTCAAAACCCAGAAAATATTTTCCACAATTCTGTACAAAAAAAGAGTTATATGCAAAAGAAAACGTGGGTTTTAAAAATGAAATTAAAAAAAAAAGTGATAACTAAAACAACCATAACTTTGTCAAATATTAACGAAATTTAAAACAGTTTGATGTTATGGAAAGTTGAGACCGAGATCTACAGAACCCAGAACCCATTTTAAAATCCTTTATTTGCCCATTTTTCTGTGCTCAAATGAAGGTGACAGAATTTCGTATGACTTCTTGGCTGTAACCTGCAAAATAGTGAAAACAAACAAGAACACACACGAATTTCTCTACGAAATGTCGGGTTCACCAATGTAACTGAGGGTAAATTCTAAGGATTAGATTAGATCAATTGAATTGAAAGCAAAATAATAAAAAACCAAAGTAGTTACAAAACACAATGGAAATACATAAAAGAACGATTATACCTGATCGCCGAAGTCTCCATGATTCATTTTTGTAGCACCTTCTTACTTGCTGGATAATGTTGCTCTCAGATTCATCATTCGAGCAATCTGAAAATGCCTAAGTCCTACAACAAGTCTTGAAGGATTTGATGTGTCTAAATGCCTATGTCTAAAACAAATGTCAAAATTGAATACTAAAATTGCCTATGACAAAATATGTGAAAATAAATGCCTATAATAACTATGCAAAATGTCAGCATGTGTGTGTTCTTGAAAAATGAGAAGAAGATGGCATTTTATAGAAAAGGCCATTTTGAATGGACGAACGAGATAAATTGATGAAATGAACGATCCAGATTAAACCTAAGAATCCCTAATTAAGGTTAGGGAAAAATCCTTAATCAAACGGTCAGAATAAAATCAGATCAACGGTGGAAAATAAATAAGACAATTAATTAGAAAATAAATATTTTTGAAAAATCAAGAAGATAAGATTGCCTGATTTGCAAGATTCGAAAAATCAAAGAAATAAGATGTGGAATGAAGATAAAATTTGGAAAATCAAGAATCTGCCCGATTGCTTGGTTTTTGGAAGATTAATTACTAATTTGAATTAATATAATTCAAATTATGGATTTTGAGAGATAATAAATAATTTTTTTTCAGATTATTTATCAAAAAGGACTGATAGTTAGAATTAAAATGACATTTTAAATAATTTAATTTATTTAAAATGAGAAGAATATGAAATTAGCAATTAAATAATTAAATTTTAATTATTTAATTTAGGAGATAAGACCAATTAATTAAATTAATTAATTTATTTAATTAAGACAATCAGTGACATATTAAATAAATAAATGAACTTCAGTTATTTAATAATCAATAAGAATTAAATGCGGAAGAGGGAATTAAATAAATTAAAGAAAGACTTAGGAGTTAATGGCGTATTTAATAAATAAATAAAATTTATTTATTTAATAATCATGAAGAATAACTGACATGAATTAATTAAATAATTATGAATTATTTAATCAATAGTCGAATGTGGACCAAGGACATAATTAAATGTCTTAATTATGCTAGGACGAAAGTGGTAAAAATGAAGCTTGCAGGCCTAGGTCATTTTTAGGTGTCTACAATAGTTACAATTTTATCCATAGGACTAGCTTGGGAAAAAATAGGAGATGTATCAAGTTGTTTGTTGTGTGTATCAATAGTCATTACATTAGGCTTTGAAGGTTCACTATCATTGATGAATGAGGTAGTGTTTTTAGGCATAGGGTTGGTGAAAATTTTCAATTTTTGGTTAGGGGGTGCAACAGACTTATTACCTTGATCATTAACACCTATAATGGTCATTTCACCCAAATCAATGAGGTCTTGAACTAAATGTTTAAGATGCTTGCAATTTTCGGTGTCATGGCCATTTTGACAATGAAAATGGCAATAAGCATTAGGTTTGAAGGTAGGTGGTAAGGGTTGATTAGGATCAAGTGGTCGAACGGGTGGTAAGGTGAGCATTCATTTTTTGAATTATCCAGTTCATTGTATTGTGGAGGGTGTCGGGTAAAGGAGTGAAGTGTGTATTTAGATCTCCATAATGATAAGGCACTACTATCTTAGTAGTAGCCATTAAATTTTAAACTTGTGGAGTTGATTACGGTTGGGGTGAAGGAAGTCAATTAAATTGTAAAAAGCCTCAGTTAGGTTTGCAAAAATTTTGTGTGTTTTTGTGGTTTTGATTGTTATGTTCAGGTTTTCCAATTCGACTGGAAGTGGATTCAGACTCATGACTTGAAACCGAATTTTGATAATTGCATAAGGTTGTGCATAAATGCATGAACAAAGGGAATTTCATCATAGTAAGTTTATCTTGGAGGTTGGTGTGAAAATTCTCAATAAACATCTTCTAGAGATGTGCATTTGGAATTTTGATATCAACTTGAGTGTATAAGGATTGGTAACAGGAGATGAAATATGTCACTTTTTCATCTTTGTTTTGTCTACATCTCATAAGCTCAACCATTGTCTTTTTAGGTGTCATGTGCACTTGAAAGTGATTACTGAAAGCTTCCACCAATTCATTAAATAAATGGATGGACTGATTGGGTAAGTTTGAAAACCATTCTAAAGCAATATCTTTGAAGGTCCTTGGATAAAGTTTTGCTAAAAGTTTTTCGTCAAGGACAAAATCACAACAAAAGGCGGTAAAAGCATTGACATGGTTGATAGGGTCTCCTTTTCCTCTATATTTCTCAAACCTCAACATTTCTATCCCTTGTGGCATCGATGTACATAATATTTCTAATGATAAGGGGCTACTATGGACAAGATATGTGGGTGGAGTGGTTTGACCTTGACTAATGGTGGAAATTTGGTGTTGCATAGATGAAACAGTGTTAAGGAGTTGTGTCATAAAAGGGTTGGATAAGTGGGTTGAGGTGGAGGGGAAAATGGTGATTGGGTGTAAGTAATGTTAGGGGAGGTGAAAGGAATACTAAGGGGTGTGAAAGTGGTGGAAGGAGGTTGTGATGACACAAAATAAGTAGGAATGCTAGTGGAAATTGGGAAAGAAGTCGCCACATAATTAGGTTGATGCATAGCTGTGTGGACTTGTGGATTGGTGTAAGTTGGTATGGAAGCTATAGTTGAAGGAGGATGAACTTGAGATGCTCCTTTGGTAGTTGAAGAGGCATGTTTATTGTAAATCTCAGCAATTTGTTTCAGCACATGCAATCCATCATCACTTTCAATTAAGCAATGAAGATTCTCAATAGTAGGAACAATAGTGGTGGAAATTTTTTCAAGTGACAAATCTTGTTGTAAATCTGCAAAATCCTCATGAATATGAATGACCTTTTCTTGCAGGAGGGATTTTTTTTTTATTGTCAACATGCATAGGGTGGAAAGGTGAAGGCATGGAAGTGGTAATGTTAGGGCCTAATGCACCATTTTCCATACCAGAAGTAGGAGCTCATGAGATCCCAAGGTCCACAACGAAAGTACTATCGTGGGATGCCATGAGTCTAGAACTTCATCTCACTAAGGTATTATCAACGGGGCACCAAACACTCATGCAAGTACCACAAAGGAAGGGTGGATAAGAATGAAACCTAATCTAAGAATGTGAATAATAGAAAATCTACTAACTATCACAAGGATGCAAATACAGAAAATAGAAATGCAAAAAAATGCTAGAAAAAGCATAGAGCTACTATTTAAAAATTGCACAGGGACTAATTTTCCCTAGCTGGCGAATGAGTCCCCAGATGCAATTTTTTTGTGTTTTTCAGAATCTTAAGGATGATTTAAATGTTCTATAGAATGCAATAATAGATCAAAAATGAAAATTTTTACTTTTTTCAATGAAATTGAATGCAAAAATGAAAACTAAATGAGTATTTCACTAATACAAAATGAAAGGTCGTAGAATACAATAACAAATCAATATCCTAATTGAATGCTAATGGAAATGGAAACTAGGATGCAAAATGTGAATGCAATCAGAAGTTTTAAAATGTTAAAAAGTTGGGTTCACCAAAATGTGACATAGATTTTGGTACCCTAGAATGCTTGCTCTCTTCCTAAGATTTTTCACCTAGAAAGAGAGAGATTTAGGTCCCAAAATGCTTATGTAACACTCAAATCAGGATGTATACTATATGATATGATGTAAATGAACTTAACTAAATGCAATTGACTAATTGAATTGAGCTAAAATGAATGCAAAAGTGCAATTAGGCAATGTTTGAAAACACATTATGATATGCAAATAACTATGAAAATGAAGAAATTATGCAAAATAGAAGGTGCAAGGGTAAATCTGAGTGCACCTAGATGAAATATGAGTAGTCTAGAATGTCTAGAATGATAATGAATTTTATTGGTTTTTCACAGTGGGACTCATTTGCCCAAGGTGGCGAATCAGTCCTCCTATTGGTAAAAACGTGTCAGTGACTAATTTCTGATAGCTAGGATCCGAGATTTGGAAAAATACTAATTTTCAGACCTCAAGTAGAACTCATTCACCAAGGGTAGTGAATCAATCCACTTCTAGATTTCTAGAAAATCAGACAACTCTGCAACACCATATTTGGGAATGTTTGAATGTCGGGTTCTCGAAGTCAGTTCTATAGGAAATGGACAAAAAACACTCAAAATGCTTGAAATAATGATATGTTGACTTGATTTCCACTTTTCAACACCTTTAAACCTATCAAATTTGCAAAACAAAGGCTGAAAATACACATGCAAAGGGGAAAAATGTTGGAGGGTTAGCAAATAGGGGTTTGCCTTTGTCAAACCCCACTTTGGTAATCAAACCCAATGGAAATAAGTGAAATTCAAAGGAAATGTAAACTAACAACATGCAACTACTATTAATTCACCAAATCCTTGATCTTGTAAGTCTAAATTAATGTCAATGGCTACTCCAAAGTGCTTCAATAGTTGCTCCAATTGATGATGTAGAATGCTTGAATGCTTGAATGTATATGTGGATAAGTGAATTTGATGAATTGGTCCATTGGGGGTTAGAATGAGATGAAAAACACTTATTTATACAATTCTTGTGCCTTACTATCCATTCATACCTCATCATAGGCTGACATCAAGTAAATTTTAATAAAATCCTAAAAGGAAATTTGAAATGTTTTGAATTTGGGGCCAAGGGGGACTCATTCGCCACCCATGGCAAATGGGTCCCACCTAGGACCTAAAACCATGTGTCAAAATTAATCTTGGGTTTAATGTTATTTGTTGGGATAATATGCAAAAATATACTTAATTAAGCATATGAGGGAATAAAAAGACAAAATAAAGCATGAGAAAGGTGTAAATAAGGAGATTGTACCTAGAAAAGCATGAAAGCCTGTTACAAGACTTTACAACACTTCATAATAGGACTTGTTGATGTGTAAAAAGGTGATTTTTAGGTAAATTGTATTAAATAGAGTCTAGAAGAATGTGGAAATATCTTACAACACTTCACAACACCTTCACAAGATGTCGTTCTTTGATTTTTAGTACCTAAATAAGCATGTACAAGCCATGATATGGCATAAAATCAAAGCAACATAGTCTCAACACCATGAAACAAGATCAAAAGGCCATGAAAATGACAAGGGACCATTTTTCTAGGGCACAAGTTTTGGTACAACATTTAATGTGTTTCTAACTACGACTAGGCTAGATTTGGCATTCCAAAAAGTAAAGATGCAAGGTCAAATGATGCATTATTTTAAAGTCTTTCAAGTGTGACAAACACCTCCAATGGGCGGGATTACAAAGGAAGTACAAAATTTGGCTTGTTGGGTGAGATATGACAGAAAACCCATGTTTTATTTAATTGATGAGGCCCACTCACAAAAAATCATGGCTCCAGGATATCCTATTTGTGCATGATGAGTTTTCACTATTTTTTCTACTAGAGAAATTGAAAATTCTAAAGTATGCTATGTTTTAAAATTGGTAATTATTTAAATGTTTCTTAATATTTAAATAAATTTTCAGTTTTGAAAAAATGATTAATAAATGGATTGAAATACTTAACAAACTTTATAAAGTATCTTTTTTCTTTATAAACTCTTTTTCCACCATTCCATGGAAGGAAACGTAGCCTCCAAAAAGAGAAGTGTGGAATTTCAAGTAGCATGTGAAGAGCTAGGTTGTAGTGTTTTAAAGGTTGGCATGGAGTTTGATTATTTAGCAAATGAATGAGGTGGTGGCATAGGAGCTTGGAGCTACATTTTGAAACAATTTTCTAACATAAAAATGTTGTTTAAACTTCTAGAAAACTATCTACACCATTCCTCATAACCTGACACTATTTTTGAGGAATATTTGAGTGTTTTCTAATTCCAAACAAGCCTAAACAATTCCTAGCAATCTTTTTTCATGACTTGCAGCAATTTTTGGCCATGTAAGGAGCACTGCAATGAGCATTCTTTTGTTCCATAGAAGGGAAGGAAGCCACCAAAAAGAGACCTATGGAACGGTGGAAATTAGGTTTCTTTGTTGGAAATGAACTTCACTCACATAAAAGGGATTTTTTAGACATTTTAGATCCATTTGAAAGCACAAAACAAAGGTTTTGATGTCCAAAAAGTTTCCTAGATCATTTCCAACGATATTGTATATGTTTTGGGGTGGTTTAATATGTTTTTAATTGGCCACCATTTTAATTGGCCACCATTGCCCAAAATGACCCAAGAAGAAATTATAAATCCTTGACATCACTTCTTATGGTGTATTGAGAATTTTAAATGGCTAGAAGCAATAAAATGGGCTTTCACATTTTCCCAATACAATGATAACAAATAAAAGTTCCTTCTCTTTGTTGCATGATGTCTAGAGAGGTTTTAAAGTGTCACAGATTGCTAGTATTGTAAATAGTTTTTTCATTACCATATTCCCAAATGGATTAAAATGAAGTTAAATCATTGGATAAGGTAAAATGATAAAATGATAAAATTGAACATGATAATTGCAAGCAAAATGCACTAGAAAGAGGGTTATTAGAAAATGTTTGAAAAAATATTAAGTTAAACTCAGAAAATGTTTTCAAATCAAAATACCAAACTAATTGCAAAGGGATTTGAGGCACTTTCAGGAATCTAGTGGGTATGGTAAAGGAATTTTTTAACTACTATTGAAATGTGTTTTTACCCAGTAGTGAAAATTTTCATTGGCAAAGTAAAAATGCAATAGTAAATGTGTTTTTATATGCAGGTAAAATTTGTCCATGGTGAAACAATGGAAATAGTGTTCCACCTTTTGTGAGGTGGAGCACAAACTAGGTGTTCAGAGATCTAGACCTATTTCCCTCAAGTTTCATTCAAGGAGTCCCTAGAGATCTCAATCCAAGGTAGAAAGGAAAGAGATCTTGCAATAGGATATCCTAGGGTATTTTTAGAGATTAATGAGGGGTTCACAACCAAGCTACGTCTTGGAAAAATGTATGAAATGTAAGAT
>VDFB02137365.1:4708013-4870184 GCA_007258455.2 Sequoia sempervirens | reverse complement strand
TATTTTGTATGAACCAAACTTAATATCATCCCTTACTTATGAATCTTCCATAACTCAATTATTAGTAAGGGTGAGGATTGGCCAACACCTAAGTGAAGCATTAAAAACCCCACTTCTTCTCTTCGGGCTCTGTCGAACCCGGGAGGGTAATCCTATTTATGCTCATAATATCCCTACTTGATCAAGAGAATTTCCATACCCAAACATATTCCTTAGGAATCAAAAATAAGAAAATATCATCAAAGGCTTGGCATACCTCTTATGAAATTTCTATTTATTGTAGGGAATACAGTACTACTAAAGGTTTGTATGGTGCAATTTAAAATATTTTATGAATTCATTCCCATTCCAATTCTCTGGCGAGGTTCAACACTAGCTCAGTCAATCACAAGATAAGCTAATGGAAAGACTAGTGCCTAGTCTAAGGGAACAATGAAGTCATACTTTGCAATCAATCAGTAATACAACTACAATTTAAAACCAGTAATTAGGGGACTATTGGCATGCTACTTTCTGGCATCCAACTCACTGCATTTTAAAACACTATTTCCTTACCAAATCCTATATCCTTTTCCCACAAACCAATGACCTTATTTTAGCATTAAATCAACTCATTGAATTGAAGCATAAATAAACCCATTGATTCAGTGCAAATGACATAAGACAAATGAAATTATAATTAACAATTTCATTCATAATTTGCAAAGAAAATACACAGGAGAGCACATATTTTAGAACTAGTATTTTCTTTCATTACTGATATTACTTTGTAAAACCATTTTAAGATCAACATAAATTATGAATCATACCCTAGACCTGCTTTTGATATGTTCATAAACTTATATATTTACATTCTACCGCTCTCTGAGCATAGCCTTTACCTAGAGCTTTCTTAAAATCAAAATTTTTTGAACCCTCTTCTTTCAACCATGAAATCCCCTTTACAAACAAGGGAGCAAGAAGCATTCGATTGATATACGATTACATTTCATTTCATTTCAAAACCTAATTTCAACCAATTTTGAGAAACTCCCTAGGTGGTTTTATCCAATCATTTAAGAGTAGGGGAAGGCAAAAGACAAAACTCATGCACAGGGTATTGTTAGTTGTTGTCACAACATCCACGTTGAACAAAAGATTTTGTATCATACCACCTGAAGGACTTCCACACCAACATGGAAGAATAAAATACCAAAACAAAAAACACATTGAAAGAATTCCTGGTATGCAAAGACCATGGTATCATAAAAAAATAAAGACAAGGAGAAGACTCTATTTTGAGTTGTGAGCATCAGAGTTTGCTCGACCACTCCTTGTTCATGACAAATTTGGAGGAACTATCACCACATCCTCATCAAAGCTTTCATATGGAATTAGAAAAAGAAGATATTAGCCATATCTTGAGTCACTGTAACCTCTAGCATCTGAAGGACTATCAAAGAGAACAATGGGAGAATTTTGTTTTCCCGGGCAGTCCTTATAACTCTTGTCTCTTTTCCTAGCCTTCTTCGCAGGCTTAGCCAACTCCTTGCCCTTAAACTTGACCTATTCTTCTAAAATGGTCTTATTCCTTAAGTTGTAAGTACTTTGGACAATTTTTTTCTTATTATGACCACGGTCCCTCCTCTTACCCTTTGAAACCTCAAAATTTGTCAGGACTTATTGCTTAGCTACAAACATATCCTCATAACACTCAAACACATTAAGCCTACTAGACCTCCTAGCCAAATGAATTGGCACACTAGACTTTCCCATCTCAAAGAATAAAGTGTAAATAATAGCAAGTATAAACTGAGTATAAATTGACAACTTAAAACCATCTAAATCAAATTTGTAGGGAAGTACACCCACAAACCTCGACAATCACAACCATGACTAGAAAAAGGAATTCCTAGGTGAAATAGAGCATGAATGACAAAGAGCCCAATTGAAGATTAACTCATTCAAGACAAGAATGTTCACTTCTTAGCTTCAGGGAAAATTAACACTGACACATTTCTTTAATAACCCACACCTCACATTCTTTGTAGACTAAAAATGGTGAAAATGAACAACAAGCAATTTGCATTAAATAGATAATTTGGAGAATGCAACAATTAATGATTTAAGAAATCCTCACATAGGCGAGTTGATATCTTAGTAGTTCAACCTTGAATATGGGCCATAGATCTTTGAGGATTTAAAACTTCATCCATGTTGATCATGAGCATCATTTTTTGGTCTTTAGCAACTTGTTCCTAAAAAAAATGACGCCACTTCAAATGTTTCCATGTCTTCCCTTAATCTTCACTAATCATATGTGATCTGACAATTAACAGGAATTGCAAACTCAATATATGCTGCTTCATTAATATTGGTGAAGTACACAAAACTAACATTTAAAGAGAATAGTCCCTTATACACTCCATTTCTCATCACGGACCTGCTCCAAATTCTAGAGTTCAAACAATAATGAAAGTATTGTCATGATGAACCTTAGCTCATTGGATCATCTTACTTTAAAAGCATATCAATGGCTCTCCACTCATCCCACTACTTTCTCCTTTTCTTTATATGATGTCCTCAGGATGCTTCCATGTTTCCTTTTCAATCAATAACCATTACCTATCGCTAATACATCTCATCCTTCACCAGTTCTATCAGTGATGCAAGCATCCGCATGATGAAATCTCATGCCTTGAAAATATGGCCCATCCTTGATCATGTTCACCTTCCCATTGTGCATTTTTTATTCATGCTCTGAAATATGGATCATATGAGTGACAGGAGATAAGAAAAAGATGAAAAATTAAGACATGTGCACCTGCATGAGAATCAATGATACAAAAGACATCAAACATAAGATCTATTCAAATTAGTGAAATAAATTTGAATAGATAACTCCATCACTGATCACGATTTTGAAACTTAAGCTTTGGAACGGAACCATGATGAGTAATATAAGAAAATACAAAAGCACCAGGGCCATCGCTTATCGCTAATTCTCCTAATATAGTTTGCAAGCATTTAGCGATGAGAGATTCTCATGATTAAATTGAATACTTACATCACATATTGCTAATATAGAACTTATAATTCCAAACCCATCCTCGATATGTGAAGCACATGAGATACACCATATCACTCATTGCTACTTGAAAACTTACCATTACATAACCATCCACATTGAGTGATGAAGGAAAAACAAAAGGCCTAGAAGTCATCACTAATTGCTAATTAAATATTCAAGGTTCAAGAACCATTAGTGATAGGTGAATCTTCAATGATATAAGGAGAAGCAATAACATCGCTTATCAGTATTTCATATTAAGATCACTCAAAGCTACCCACAATGAGTGAAACCAAATAAATAACACTCGTTGCTTATCACTGATTCAAAACATACACTCTAGAAGCAATATGTGATGAGCGATAAAGAGAGGTGGCTGACAGTACTTAAGTGAAAACTTTTAAGCACATGCCCACAAGTTGTTATAATGAAGGGGACCCTCTAGGAAGATGTGATAAAAGGGAATTAAAAGATTCTAAGTCATAAAATGTAGAGGATGTGAAGGTCAAAAAAGTTGTTTACTCAACCTTAAATAAAAATAAGAAACTCAGACCTAGGCATGAGGGATTGGTTGCACCATGATTGTCAAGGACACAAGATGTTTTACTATGACCAACAATGGGCGATAGGAGGTCAACAACAAAATAGAATGTTGTAAGCATTTAGAGCTAAGGATTTCTTAAGGAAGGATTCCAAGCTAACACAAAAACCATTGAACGATGATGACAAGCATAACACGAAGCCTTCAGATACCAACCCAATATTCAAAATATTGTAAAATTTTGAGATGGAACACAAAAAATTTGTAGATTCCATCAGTCCCCATTTACATGAAAAGGGGTATGTGTTGGCATATGGCTTTAGGAGATTGTTTATGGTGTCTAGTGTTTCCCTTGATGGAAACCGAAGTCATTAGCCTAGTTTGTAGTTTAGAAGTAGCTTATACCGGAAAAAATTGTAGTAGGTAGTGTGTTACTAGTAGAAAGTATGAAGAATAGGGTATTTGGTCAACCAGTCAATCTATATGCTTCGCTAGATCAACATTTTGTGTTGTGAACCCCTAGGAAAGGTTGTTAAGCAGGAAAGTTACCTTATTGGTAATTTTTGTGGTGTTACAACAATCAGTGTATGAGTTAAGAGATTCAGTAGAATGATTTATTGTTTATTCTCTCATTATGGCTGACTTGGTGTATATAGCATGTCACAAATGTATAAGGAGTAGTTGTTTTAATATTTATCATGTTTGGAATTTTGATTTGGGTCCCATATATAGTCTAGTTGACTTGTGTGGGTGTGCATTAATTTTAATTGGTGATTTCAACTGACTATTTGAGAATATTTCATATTTTCTTGAAGCCGAGTTAAGTAATCAAAATCTTTGGTAGTGGATATATATATGAGATTTTGTAAGTATGCATGATGTTGTAAGAAGGTGTGTGTGTGAAAAATTTTAGAGAAGTTATATTAGCATACATCAGAAGATCAGTTGAGTGAATTTTTTCTTGTGCAACAGAAGGGTTGTTGTAGTAGAATAGAGCGGAGCAAAGCAAAAGTGTGAATTGGACAGAAGGTCCAGAATCTATTTTCTGAGCTTCTCCAAAACTGAATCCAGGCAATTGTAGATGTTATCTTCTCACTTCATTTTTTTTATAATTACACACATTTTGTAAGGAAGTGTGCCTTTCTTATTTTGAGCAATGAGCTCTAGGCAGTGTGCCTGAATGCAAATTCATTCCCTTGTGTTCATACTTTTAACAAAGTATAAATTGTGGATTAATCTCCACCATGGTTTTTCCCCTAATAGGTTTCCATGTAAAAATATTGTTGTTATGGTGTCTTGATCATATTGTTTATGTGCTTGCATCTTTAATTTTGTTCATGTGTTGAAAATGATTTAAGATCTAAATTGAAAGTTAAAATTGTTGAACACTAATTCACCCCTCCTCTCAGTGTTCCCTGAGTCCAACAGTATGAACAATAGGGTGATTTCTATATGGGTATGTGCAAGTTCATGATGGTCCAAAAAATGGCGATATGATGGGTATGTGTAGGGTATGTGGTTGATGACTTATTTTTAAAAGAGATTCTCAGCTTTTCACCAATATAAATTATGCTTTACTTTGAATTTAATAAATAATTATTATTCATTTCTATTTGAATTACGACTAAATTCTAATTGATAGATTGATTGAAAAACATCTATAGCTTTCAATGGTACATTTTTGAATCTAAAACATGTGGTCACATTCTATGCTTCATACTATAGGATTAAAAAAAGGAATTTCATGAAGTTTTGACTAAGTTAAGGTGGTAAAGACATACAGTTTTTTTTAGTATTTTTAAAATTTGTAATAAAATTCATAATTAATTATTTACTTGGAAAAATTACAAGAAAATATGCATCATATTACTAAATGAGTCCTCTACTTTATATCTAAAATCTTTAAAAATATATTATCATTTTATTATGGTTAGAGGTCAAATGCATAATTTACTTCTTTATTTTTTTCCCTAAATTTAAAGGGCCACTTCATTGAAATTTCAAATTTTCTCCAAATAGATATATTTTTTGAAATAAACCTAGTAGTTAAGAAACTACATTCAATTTTCTATAGATTCTATTCTAACATATTTTTGAAATAATATAGATAACTTATTCAAATTTTTACGTCAAGTTGACTAACTCTGATTTTTTTGAATTTTTTGCCACTTAAGGGCTTGTTTTTTCCATGATGATCCTACACATACCCATATCCCCTTTTGCTACTGAACCATTTGAAGTCTCATATTTCCACTTCTATTTCAAGAAAACCTACTTTTCTCTCTATCAAGTACTTGGGATAGATATAGAAGAGTGAATGTGAGTTAGTTCAATGATGATGGCTATGAGAATCCAAAACCCTTAGATGGACATTGAATATGATTTTTCCTCATATCTTTAGAAAGCATTACATGAAGGTTTTATGCAAGTCGGGGATAATAGATCCCCCATTACATTCAAGAAATATTCTTTTCTATGCCACCTGATATTATACTAGAATAAATATAGATGGACCAGAAGGATGTGTTAGGGTTAGATTGACAAGTAGGGGAATTTGTTGGCAGTGCAACTATGGTGTTATATATGGGACAACAGATGTAAGAATTCAAATTATGCGATATTTCATTATGACTTTGTGTATAGAATTATGAGAGTTCTTGGCCACCAACCACCAAGACTACACACACTTTTTCTAAATGTGTTAAGACCTTTGGCTTTGAAACATGAGCAAGGCCATACTCATAAATTTTGTGATTGGTTTTTTCTACTAGATACCACAATAATTAAGATTTATGGATTCCTGCATGCCCCACATATATTTCCAAAGTTTTTCCCCCTTTGATTAGCCATTTTAGATTTAATGTGGCATATTCTATGGATAGAAAGGGATGTCATGAGTAAAAAAAGGGTACATTTCTACCCAATTTGACATGTTGGGAACTATTAGTGGGATCTGATACACTTGAAGAGTTATAGAATTATCTAAAATCAAGGTACTCTTTATAGCCTAGAAAGGAAAAAGCTTTTGATCTTGGGGGTCACATGAATTTTCTAAGACACGCCATCCTTACCAAGGCTATGGTTACTCACCAAATTGATTATGAAGAAGATGTAATTCAAAATTGTTTCACTCCTTAAGAGGTATATGAGAGGAGGAGAAAATTGGAAATTATGAAAAGGATTGAGGAAGAAAGAAAGATGAAGCACAATGATTTCTTGGGTTATTCTGTAGAGTAAGCAGATCCTAACAAGAGGATTGATATGATAATTGATAAGTTTCATGAATTATATAAGATTGTGGAAGATACAAGGAGACTTTCCAAATTGTCTCCCAAAAGGCTGATTAGTATTGTAATTACATATCCAACTCTGGATACTATTTTAGTATGTCATGCTTCTCTAGGATCACCTCCTGAAAAAACATAAAAAACAAAAGACGCAAGAGATAGACTCACTTGTTTCCTATGAAATAAGTGAGGAGGTTGGAGATACAAAAGAAGTAGTTAATATGTTATGAAATTTCAAGGATGATGTTGAAGTGGACCAACCTATGCTCAAAACTGAAGCCCATAGGCTTGAAGCTAGAGTTGAAATTGAGGTACAAGGAAAAAGAGAAATACATGAGGATGACAAGGTAGTTGCAAGTCGTGTAAGATGGTGAATTTACCAAAACCCTTGAATTTAAAGACTTTTGGATTAAGATGAAAATGAGAGATTTTGAAGCATGGGTTGAAATAAATAAGATGGGAGTTGAGGAATCCCAGCATGACTAGATAGTATCCCAAAATTTTAATTAATTGAGGATTGATAATATTGATGTCAACCCACAAGATGCTAAAGAGATGATTTTGAAAAGTAATATACTTATTGTCCTTGGTATGGAATTAAGGAAAACAAATTTACTTGATCAAGTGAGAACACAAGAGGACCCAATGTTGATTGCTTAGTTTGACTCAAATGAAGGGGTAAGTGGCACAAGGTATAACCCTAAGATTGAAACCTTGGAATTCTAGGAAAAACAAAAGAGTACAAAAAAACCAAGGTTACTAGATGTAGTGTAGGAAATGAAAGGGACAACTATGGTGAAAACATTAAAGGATACATCTCCTGTAGAAGTTGCAACCATGAAAATGTATTTATCTATGTTCACTTGAGCTGCAATTAAGGAGATGGAAGCTAGATTGGGAGAGTATGAAAAGGAAAAAAAGTTTTTAAATGATGAAGTCAATAAATTGTTCATGGAAAATGTGAAGTTGAAGGAACAATTGAAAGGAGCAGGCCCCTCATAGAACAAGGAAATGATGTTATACCAGTGTCCTCTTGCTCCACTAGTTGATATAGAAAGTGCTTCTACTGAACAAGTGAGAATTCTTAGATAGGAGATTGAAGAGTTAAAGGAGTGAATAAGAAAATATACAATATTTTAGAGAAGGTCCTTGAGCATAGGATAAAGCTAATTATGGATAAGTTGCAAAGTTTGTATGATTGCTATAGCTCATTGACACATGAAATTGATCATATGAAAACACATGTATGTACCAATAGTGGATCCCCTTTATAAGAACTGGAAGCCCATACACCACACATTGGTAACCTTGTGTAGAATCGTACAAAGGTGTATTAAGGCTCCTGCAACATTAAAACCTACAGATTAGATTATCAAAATAATTATAGATGAATTCCAGTATATGTAAGGAGAGGACCAAAAGATCAGAACAACAATAGATTCATTTCATACTTTGAATAAGTGGTTTGTCCCAAAACTATTTGAAAGATGATGACCACTTGAAGGACCTCAATGAATGAAAGAATGAATTTAGCCATATTGTTCCACACTACATCACTCGCATACAAAAGGATGGTGAGTTGAGTCTTGATAGGTTCAACTTAATCATTGATGGAGTAATAGCATTAGATGTTCGATATTCTAAGTTTATCATGGATGGTAGGGCATTACTAGACAATTGATGGAAGATTCACCTTGCAAATATATTGAAAATTCAAGAATACAAATGGCCACATGATTATACAGTATATGAGTGGGAGTAGAGTTATATGGGTCCTCCCCTTGAATAATAGGCCTTGGGGATGTCACAGTGGACGAATCACACATTTAGATACACTACTATGGAGAAAGGACTTTGAACAGATATTTAGTGATCATGGGTTCCTTATGGAGATTAATAGACTATGGTGTTATGAGTGTTGTGAACATCATTAATTATCTACTTTCTATGTTTTATGTTTTAGGAAAAACCAATGTTCAGTTTAGTTTATACAAAGAGGAATGAATTTTGAAAAGATGTCATATTTTGTAACAGTCTAAAGCTTTTTTCTTCTCTTATAAAAGAGAAACTAGTACCGAATTTTGAAATTGTCATCATAGGCATTTATAGAAACATATATGAGGAGACTTATGTTATATTGTAATATCTATTTGAAGCAATCAATGGACAAGAAGATTTAATCTGGTGCTCAAATTCTTGTCTCAATTAAATTTGCTGATAATACTATGTATGATTGGATTTTTTATGTATTTTAGATTAGAATATAGGGGTATATTATGAATTAGTATCAATTAATTGTTCAAAATCATTTGCATTGTTGATTACATTGCATTTCACATCTTTCAAAATCAAAGCATTACTTCACATTACATAACTAATAACTAGATTATGATAGATGACAAAATTTCAATTACAATATAGTTTTTACAAAGTCAACCTAAGCAATTATGCAATTACTTCACATTACATAAATAATAACTAGGAGTAGCTACCAATTGTATTTTCTTTTCATGGAATTCCATGAGACCAAATTTCTTTGAGGATTTTTTTCAAACAATTCACTACCTTGTTGGTATGGCTAAAATCCTAAAACAAGTGCTTTCAAACAAGCTATGGATGCTTGGAAAAAATCTATCAAAGCATAATAATAAGAAATAGCATAGACAAGACAGTGAAATGGTTGAAAATATGCCTCAAAGAAATGTGGTCTCATGGTGATGGAATGCCATGAAAATTGATAACAATTCACTTGTCATGGAATTCATCATGGCATTCCATCAGCATGAAACCAACATTTCTTTGAGGCATTTTTTCCAAAGTTCATTTCCTTTTTCTATGCTACCACATTTTTCATACATGTCTACCAAAGAATTTTATCAATCAGTTTACTTCCTTACTGCTATGACTAAAAGCCTTAAATAGGTGATTTAAAACAAGCTATGTATGCTTGGAAAAAATATATCAGAGCATAATAGTAAGCAAAAATCTATGGTCTCATGTTTTTTTTGGCACGAAAAATTAGTGTGATTTTATTTTCATTTTTTTGCAGGATTTAAACACATCTTTTTAGCAATTTTGCTGTTTGAAATGGGGAAATCTTTGTCGTCAATTTTGTTCATTTTTTAATTGTAGTATTTTCATAGTTAGTGAAAAAGGTAGTGTTCATGAAGGAATGAAAAATATGCATAGAGCCTTTGAATTATACCCATACTGTGCAATGGCATTGAATCATTTAGCAAACCATTTTATCTTCACAGGGCAACATTTTCTTGTGGAACAACTCACTAAGATAACTTTTGTTTCAACTTACCACCCTCTCATGAAATATCATTCATATTATAATATTTCATGATCTTATCATAGTAAATGTGATTATGAAATCACTGCCTACTACTACATGGCATTAGTCAAGGAAAGCCAAAGGGCACATGATTTTGTGGATAGGTTCAATTGAAGCTGGGAAATCTTAAGAGTTCTTTGTCAAATTTTGAAACCATTTATATGCTTGGCAAGTGCAAGAAGAGAAGGCTTTAGAAATTTTAAGAAAGGAAAATAAAATTTATCCATGTGATGCCCATGCATTTATCAAGATGGGTGAGTTATTAATATCGACAAACCCCAATGGAACCTTATATTCCCTTAAGAAAGAAAGTATCTTCTAAGGAAGAGTAGAGAAGAAGTAGCCATTGAATTGTTAAACAACATTGGGGTTCTTCATTTTGAGTGTGATGAACTAGAGTTGGATCAACAAACTTTTATGGAGGCATTCAGAAATGGCATTTGGGTTGAATTCATAAATAAAAGCCCTAGTGTCAATTCTACAATTTTTTCTATGTGCTTTAAGGATATGGAATTCTTCTATTGACTAGAAGAAGGTGGTGTTTCACTTGAGTTACCATGGGATAAATTCACAACACTATTTAATCTTGCTAAGTTGTTTGAATAGCCACATGATACTAAAAAAGAAAATATTTTATACATGCTGAAATTGTTCAAGTTTCCTGATTATGTGGATGCATATCTACATCTTGCAGCCATGGCTCAGGCTTGGAATGAGATCCAAATATGCCTAGAATTGATTGGGGATGCACTTAATGTGGATAAAAACTCATCAAATTCTTTATGTATTCTTGGCAACATGGAATTGAAAACAAATGAATGGCTTAAAGGAAAAGAAACAATTAAAGTAGCATGCAAACTTGTCTTGGTTGATGAAGCAAAATGAAAAGATGATGAAGAATGAAGGATTTAGATGGAAAGGAGAAAGAAAGAGGAAGAAATTTAGTGAGTGATGCAACAAGAGGAGAAATTTTAATGTGTGAAGGAATTATAGAAAATTAAGCATAAGGACAAGGATGATGACGATGATGAGGCTGGTCAATCTGAGAAGAAATAGAAGAAGGAAAAGAAGAAAAAGAAGAAGGAACACAAGGATTATGATTCTTATATGGAGGAAACTGATGTTTCTAATAAGGTAAGGAAGGTTTTGAAAGGACCAAGAACCTTTTAAATAGTTAATAGAATTACACTTCCTAACAGCAAAGTCTCAAACTTTTTCCAACAAACTAGTACCAACAGAGAAAACATAATAGCATTTAACAGGAACACAAACAACCCATAGTTAGCAGAAACTAGGAGATACTAAAAAATCAAAAACAATAGTAGTCCTAAGACAGAATAGACTTAATAACCCAAACTTGGCACCACAACCAGGAGTAACCAAACACTTAGGACATGGTGCAGGGGCACCCACAGTTCTTTCATGCCTCCAAGGGTTAAGAAGTTGATATTTTTGGTTTTTTTTTGTTGTATTCATGTAATAAGGTCTTTTTATAATATTTCATGTGTGTTGGAGTCTATTTTGGGTGCTTAGGGGTAAGTTAGTGTGCAAATACAAAAGTTGTCAAAAGTTATATAATGTTGTCAAGAAACTTTTTTATTTTTTGTCAAAAATGAACATAATGATTTTTGTGTTAGTTCATAATTTGAAAATTGGTTGATGGCCATTGGGATGTGATTATAAATGATTTAAAAATCCTTGAATGGTTGAAGAGAAGTTTGGTTGTTGGAGTTTTTAAAGTTGAAATAAACAATTCTATTTTTTCTACAAAATCTAACATTTCATGTTGTTTTTGATGTTGTACGAATATGTATGATCCTATAATGATCTAAAACCAATTATGGATGATTGTGCATTGAATATACTATCTGTTTCCACCAATTTCGTGTAATTTCATTGAGTTTCAAAGGAATTGTGTCAAAAAAAATTCAAAGTGTTATAAACCCTAGGTAGGGTAACCAGTGACTGAATAAAATGTATAAAACTCCATTTCACTGGTTGAAACTCTTCAAACTTGGTGGAATGGATTGCATTGGTATTTTTTTGATGTTTCAAATTTGTAGAGGTAGAAGAGGGAGTTTGGCATGTGTGGAGATGTTTGAAGGTCTGATATCTTCATGTATTAGACCTAGGAACCCTAGAGACTTAGGGAATTTGTTGCAAAGCCTTTAGAGAATTATCCTTTTGATGGGAGTTGTGGATTTAGTCCATATGTGATATGTTGAAGGTGTTTTAACATGAATTGAGAACCATTGAAGTCCAAAACCCAGTTGATGTATGCCTAATTGCCTTATTAGGCATAGTCAAAAGGAGGACAATCAGTTTTTGAACTTTTTCACACAAAGGAACCCTGCCACATTTTGAGATATGTATATGAAGAGCCAAATAGGTATTTGGAATGGGTATCCTTTCTTATAGATTAGGTCTGGTTTAAAAATTTATGTCCAAAAAGGCCTTTTTGAAAGGCTACAAGCGATTATGGTGATTTGAGAAGGAAGGCACATTGTTTGGTGTGTAAAGGAACTTGGGGTTGGTTGTTTGAGGTTGTTTGGTCATAATACATAAACCAATCCTATTGAACTAATAAATAACCCACAATATTGTAGGCCCAAAATATTTCCTGAAGTAACCAAACCACAAACCACCTGCAACAATTGAACAACAACAAACCTTCCACTCAAATTAGACAAAGATGAGCCTAAACATTTCTTACCAAGTGAGGGGTAAGAATCACAAGTTGCAACAGAGATATATTCTTCAAATCACTCTAACCAACCAAACACCAACCCCAATACCACCTCAAAAGGATGGGGCTCCCTTTTATAGGAGAGGAAGAAGTGGGGACCAAATATACCAATGAACCCTCCCTCTAGAGCGAGCATGCTCCACCTTAATAGGAACTAGCAAAGGAGACAAGCACTTCCCACCATATCAACAATTTGAAACTCCACCTCAATAAGAGAGGGCTCCACCTTTATTGAATATAGTGATTGTAGAGCATGGTAGCAAGAAAGAACAATAGTAGAATAGAAAACTACCTCCTCCCAAGGCATCTGGATAGATGAAACAATAGGAAGCACAACAAAAACCTCCCAACCCACAAGACCATCAGCCCAAAACACCCCTAAAAACAAAAACAATGTAGCAAGCCAAGGAGGAACACTACCAAGGCAAAAAGGAATCAATCCCAAACCAAGGCAACTCCAAGCTACACCATGGTAGCAAGAACTAGAGAGAGAGACAGGCAACAACTTCCTCCCCAAACCAACCACAAGCACTAAACCAGCCACTTCCACTAACTAGGAAGTCTTTCTAAAGCACAAACCCCACCACAATGAAACAAAGAAGGGTACCAAAACCACCAAAGGGACTCACAAAAGGAACCCTCCACCAAACCTGAGTCCCCAACAACATGATAAAGGGGTTGCAACAAAACATGCAATGGTAAAATAGCACCAAGGCCCCAACTGAGAGAGAACCCAACAAAGTGAATTTCCCCAAAATGCAGCAAAGAATGATCATTTTCAAGTAAGAAAATCTTAGTAAAAACTAAGCCTAAATGGTTAGGAGACCACTGACACAAAGATAAAGGACCGAAGAGTAAGGGAGAAGGGAAAGAAAGCCTCACTTTCTGGTGTAGGAGCACCCTCATGGTCAACATGTTCAAACTTTGGGTTTTGTATTTTTTTGTGTTTTTTTATGTAAATAAGGTCATTTTGGACCATTAATGATCATTTGGAGTCATTTGTGAAATTTTGAGGTGATTTGGATAAAAAATGTAAAAATTGCACAATGTTGTTAAAAAGTTGTCAAGCAACTTTGCAAAAAGTGTCAAAATGTCATTTTGGTTAACAAATTGGTTAAAGGGTTGGTTGGATGTGAGGAACTAATTTTAATGGAATCAATAGGCCTTATAAAGTTGACCAAAAAGGTTGGTGAAGTTGGCATGAAGATTTGAATCAGTTTTGGTGCCATTTTATTGTGTTTCTCCTGCAAATTTGTTGCTATTTCACTTAGTACGAATTTGTATGGAATGATATAGTCATGAAACTTATATGGATGGAAACATAATTGTATTATAAAAGTTTTTTGTTCTTACCAATCCTAAAGAAAAGATCATTTGATTCGTCTATCATATCAATCTTCCTAACAAACCTGTTCGAGAACTAGGGTTTCCAACAAATAAGGAAAACTCATATCTTTTTATCCCACTGTCAAAAAGTGATAAAAAATGGAGATTTTTTTTTCTTTAGATTTTCTAAAATCACTTTAAAGGAAAAATATTCCTTTATTCATTTGCATGAGTTATGGTAGATTGTGTGTCTAATTTTGCTTGAAAATAGTAAAAAAAACCTAGTTTTCTTGATGTTTGAACAAATCTATGCATAGTTTGTTTATGGTTGGACTTGGGATCAGTGAAATATATTGTGGAAGGCTTGTAAAATCCAATATTCACAAGTTTTATGCTCATCTCTTTGTTAAGTTCCCATTAATCCATTATAGCAATCTTCTCAACATGACTCAAGTTGTATTTTGTCATTTTTGATGATCGATCACTGTTCAAGTTGTGTCAAGTTGGTTTAGTTGAGTCTTTTTCTTTGCATTAAATTGTTATCAAATCCCAAAGATATGGGCAAGAAAATTTTTGGAGTTTTTGTATTGTCATTTTCTTTATAGGTTGAAGGAAGAACCTGGATACCAAAAGACTAGGCCAGGGGAAAAGAAAGGGGCCTAAGGTGAGGTATCACAAAGACAAGAAGCAACATTGAGAAGAAGAAAAGTGAGAGAATTTCTTGAGAAAGAAGAATGGAAATGTTGAGAAGATTAGTCTGTGGAGACTTGAAGAGTAAGAAGTTTCCAAGCAAGCAAAAAGAGATGAAAAGAGAGGAAAGGGAGATAAAGAGGAAGGATGAAAAGGTAAAACAAAATAATATTAAGAAAGAGATAGCCAAGTTGAGACAAGCCTTGGAAAAAAAAAAAAAAAGAAGGAAAGAATGAATCTTGAGTTGCAACATTTTCTTGAGAAAGGAAACCAGGAAAATGGTTGGAATTGGCAAATAAGAAAGAAGGTAAAGTAGCCCATCAAGAGGATCATTCAGAGGAGAAAAAGGAAAGAGAGGACAGTAGAACTAGCCCTTGGAGAGTCCTTGTTGATGATGGAAGAGCCTAAGCCATTTGAGGAAGAGTAAACATATGAAGAAAATGAATCAATTGAGACTCAAAATGTTGTTTCTAACAATACTTGTGAGTATGTGTTTACTGGTGCAACAGATGAAAATGAAGATGGAAAAGAGTCTAAAGAAGGAGGAGAAGTGCATACAATTTATGAATATTGTTATACAAATGTAGCCTACTATGGTAATGAAGATGTTGCAAAAACAACCTAGGTAATGGTTTTATTTTCTGATTTTATGGATGATGAATATGCTGAAAATTTGTATTCCAATGATGAAGATGAAGACATAGATGATGGTACTGAAGCATATAAATGAGAACTATAATTTTGAAACCTAGAAGTTGAGAAGATTCTAAGTAAGAGATGGTGAAAGAAGAAGAAAAAAGATCTAGGGAAAGTCAAGAATACAAAACATATCAGATTTGTAGGTTGAAGGAGTCAAAGATGGAAGACATTGACAAATTTGCAGATCACATCTCAGATGGAACTAAGATTTTTCTTTACTTAGCAGTATGGTGCAAGAGAACCCTCATGGTCAACATGTTCAAACTTTGGGTTTTGTCTTTTTTTGTGGTGTTTTATGTAAATAAGGTCATTTTGGACCATTAATGATCATTTGGAGTCATATGTGAAAGTTTGGGGTCTTTTGGATAAAAGATGTAAAAGTTGCACAATGTTGTAAAAAAGTTGTCAAGCAACTTTACAAAAAGTGTCAAAATGTCATTTTGGTTAACAAATTGGTTAAACGTTTGGTTGTATGTGAGGAAACAATTTAAGGGAATAAATACACCTTGTAAACTCGACCCAAATGGTTGGAAAAATTGGAATGAAGATTTGAATCATTTTTGGGGCCATTTTCTTGTGCTTTTCTTGTAAATTTTCTCTTATTTCTCTTAGTATGGATTTGTAAAAAATGGTACAATCCTATAACTTATATGGATGGAAAGATAACTATATTATAGTAGTTTTTTGTTCTTACCAATCCTAAAGAAAAGATTGTTTGATTGGTCTACCATGCCAATCTTCCTAACAACCCTATTCTGGAACTAGGGTTTCCAACAGATAAGGAAAATTCATATCTCTTTATCCCACTATCAAAAAGTGATAAAAATTGGTGAAATTTTCTATTTTTACATGTTCTAAAAAAAATTTAAATGAAAAATATTCATTTATTCATTTGCATGAGTTATGGTAGACTGTGTGTCTCATTTTGCTTGAAAATACTAAAAAAAACCTAGTTTTTTTTATGTTTGAAAAAATTTATGCATAGTTTGTTTATGGTTGGACTTGGGATCAATGAAATATATTGTGGAATGCCTATACAATCCAATATTCACAATTTTTATGCTGATCTCCCTGTTAAGTTCCCATTAGGCCATTATAGCAATGTTCTCGAGATGACTCAGGTTGCATTTTGTCATTGTTGATGATGGATCATTGTTCAAGTTGTGTCAAGTTGGTTTAGTTGAATCTTTTTCTCTACATCATTTTCACCCCAATAACCCCACCTACAAACACTACTAGGCACCAACATAGAGAGAGAACAACAACACTATGATGCACTACCAAACACCAATGCATAGCAAGAGCATCACCACCATCCCCACAAATCAAGGAGGAAGGTAGAACACAAGAAACCTTAGGAAAAATACTCTTGATAGAGCTTGAGCCAAGTCAGTGAAGAGGCCATTGGCACAAAGGCAAGAGATTTATCCTAGACCAGACAAATCATGCAAAGAAAGGGGGAAAAATAACCCTTAGTCTTGCGAGCCAACACAAACCAAGCAATACCACAATAGGCAAAAAAAATGAGGAAAGAAAACACCCACCAATAGTGAACAACCCAACAGGCAGCCCACACAGTCCAAATGACAAAGCACCTAGGGAATAGAAAACCATGGCCCCACATTGCCAGCACAACAAGGCCAAACAAGTACAAATTGGATGCCAAGAACATCCAACCACCATTGCCAGACCTCCAACAATCGATCCTCATCATCATCATCCTTAGAGTCAGATCCAACTTCCTTAGAAACACTAGAGTCAGATCCAACTTCCTTAGAAACACTAGAGGAATTTAAAATTCTCTGGTTGCGCTCTTTCTTGCTCAAAGCTAACATTGTCATCTCTAATATTGAAGGAACCTGATGTTTCCATGGAAGATGTGACAAATTATATGAGAAAAAAGGAACATGATGATGTAAAAAATTCCCAAGCTTCTTGTATCTATAGGTATAGAAGACTCTGATGATGACGAGAAAAATTCTCCAGTTCCAACAAAATCATGAAGGAGAAATGTATACTCTTATTCTAAAGATGAACAACCATTGCAGAAACAAAGTTCGAGAGAAGATGATCCATATGATGATGATGTCTAGGCTTCTTGAGCTTTAACCAAACCTAGATCCTATTTTCCAAAAGAAAAATCCCTAGGGCCCATGGGAAATGAACGATGAGCATCTTATTTTCAACTTGGTTTCGTTTCGAAAAGGGGACATTACATTGTAAAAGATTTGTTTAACAACAAAATAATTTAATCCACCTATTTGGGACTATAAAATAAAGATATACGAATTAATCTATTTTCAATTATAGGTTCTTTTGATCTATAATCTGATAGAAAGATAGGGCATAATACATTAAAGGACACAAAAAATGTTCCAAAATAAAGACTAAAATAGGTTGCCCATAAAAAACAAGAAAGAGGAAAAATGAAAAGATAACATATAGATGATTCACTTGAGGTTTTTCATAAGATCTCATTTAACAATGGAAAATGGATTTGGAAGGGACAAAGCATATTTGTTTGACTAAAATTTTGAGGTAACTTATCCATCATCATTGTATGCATCATATTCTCTTGGAATATGTTTCTACAATGATCCAAGCCTAGAATTGATTAGGGATGCACTTAAGGTGGATAAAGACTAATCAAATGCTTTATGTATGCTTGGGAACATGGAACTGAAAACAAATGACTGGCTTAAAGGAAAAAAGAAAAATTAAAGTAGCACACCAACTTGTCTTGGCTAATGAAGGAAAACAAAAAGCTAATGAAGAACAAATAATTCAGATGGAAAGGAGAAAGCAAGAGGAAGAACTTCAGCAGGTGATGCAACAAGAGGAGCAATTTGAATGTGTGCAGGAATTATGGAAGAGTAAGTGTAAGGAGAAGGATGATGATGATGATTATGATGATGAGGCTAGTCAATCTAAGAAGAAACAAAATATGGAAAAGAAGAAAATGAAGAAGAGTAAGGACCACAAGGCTTATGATTATTATATGGAGGAACCTAATGTTTCCATGGAAGATGAGGAAAATTATATGAGTGATAAGGCACAAGATGATGTAGAAAATTCCCAAGATATTATTTTAGTTGTAGGTCTAGAAGACTCTGGAGATGGTGAGACAAATTATCTAGTTTCAATAAAATCATGAAGAAGACATGCATAATTTGATTCTGAAGATGATGAACCATTGCAGAAATAAAGTCTGAGAGAAGATGATCCATATGATGATGATGTATAGGCTTCCTGAGCTTTAATTAAACCTAGCTCCTATTTTCCAAGATAAAAATCCCCAAGGCCCATGGAAAATGAACAATGAGCATTTGAGTTTCAACTTGGTTTCATTTCGAAAAGGGGAAATTAAATTTTACAAAATTTGTTTAGCGGCAGAATAATTTAATCCACCTATTTGGGACTGCAAAATAAAAAAAAAGATGAATTAATCTATTTTCAATTATAGGTTCTTTTAATCTATAATCTAATATAAAGATAAATCATAATACATTGGACACATTAAATGTTCTAAAATAAAGACAAAAATAGGTTTCCCATAAAAAACAAGAAAGAGGAAAAATGAAAAGATAACATCAGATGATTCATTTGAGGTTTTTGATATAATCTCATTTAACTATGTCAAATGGATTTTGAAGGAACAGAGCATATTTTATTGACAAATATTTTGGGTAGCTTATCTATCATCATTGTATGCATCATCTTCTCTTGGTGCATTGTAGAAATAGATTCCAAGAGAAGATGATACATACAATGACGATGGATAAGCTACCTCAAAATTTTAGTCAATCAAATACACTTTTTCCTTTCAAAATCCATTTGACACAGTTAAATGAGATCTTATGAAAAACCTCAAATGAATCATCTATATGTTATCTTTAAATTTTTCCTCTTTCTTCTTTTTTATGGGAAACCTATAGATTCTAGTCTTTATTTTAGAACATTTTATGTGTCCTTCAATGTATTATGCTTTATCTTTCTATCAGATTCAAGATTAAAAGAACCTATCATTGAAAATAGATTAATTCATCTATTTTTATTTTACAATCCCAAATAGGTGGATTAAATTATTTTGTTTCTAAACAAATCTTGTACAATGTAATGTCTCTTTTTGGAAATGAAACCAAGTTGAAACTCAAACGCTCATCATTCATTTCCCATGGGCGTTGGGTATTTTTATCTTGGAAAATAGAAGTATAATAATGATCTGTAAATTTTTAATGAGATATTTCTCTAAACAAATTTACAATTAAGGATCTTTTATTGACGTAATTTTGCATGTGAAATATGTGCAAATGAACACATGATAACAAAAGTAACTAACAAAGAAAATCATGCGACAAGAGAGAAAAAGAGATTTGATAACAGAGTTCACCAGACTTTGGCTATGTGTCTGGATCTGCTAGAACATGAATCAATTTTATTGGCCTTCCTTTAATAAGGGTTGAAACCTTCTCACAAATGTGTTACATGCTCCATAAAGGGTTGAAACCTAGAACTACCTTCTCCTACAACAAGGATTATAGAAGGCTCACACATAAGTGACATTTCTTTAGACACCAGAAGGATTATATTCCTTCCTTTCTCTCTCTCCATCCCCCTTAACAAGAGCTTACATAAGGAATTTATAATTCTCCTAAATACACAATCTAAGGAGAGGGTAACTCTCCAAATCCAAAAAATAGGGCTTACAATAACTCAAAGGATAAGATGAGAGAAAATATCGTGAGTCTCTCAACTCCTCCTTGAGAATAGGAAAATAGTTGTGAGGTGGATTCTCAGAAAAAACTAATTTCCCTTTCTACAAATTAAATGAAGAATATGTGATAATTCCACTCACTTCAATTATTAATCATTTTTCCAATTTTAAATGAATAGCGCATGAGTTTTCTTCTAACCCATTTGAATCATTAATCATTTATTTTAAAAGTTGTCACCTATCATCAATTTTTAATGATTTATCCTATGGTGAGAAAAGTAGGAATTTTTCATGTGGAGATCCTCCTAGATCAAACCTCGCCATAGAGAAACTTTTGGACCTCCAAAAGTATCAAGAGAAACTGTAATCTACAAATATTTGTAGTAGCTTCTAGGAAGAGACTGCATTGTCCCCTCTACTTGATATGCATAACAAATGTCTCTGATAGGAACATTCTCCTTCTCCTTCACCTTTGTACTTCAGAACCAAAATTCCAAATCCAACACTTTCATCAATATACAAATCTGTAGTTAATAATACATGATTACAATTTTGCAAGATCTGAAGAAGAATCATACTTGCCAAGAGTTTATAACACACTCATGGTCAAGTTTACAATATTTTCCAAAATAGGCCTTACGAGAAAATAATGCCTCTCACCCAATCATGTTTACAAGACCTATTAAAATTTTCAACAAGGATTTTTCAAGGCCATATGCCATACAAATGCACTAGTAGTTAGACTCTATGGTCCCCAAACTCTACTATAAAGATGTGCACCTAGGAAAAATGGCCAAGCTCCCTTGTTTGTCATGATCCAACTTTAATCATATGGAAAAATTACAAAGATGGGTTTCAATAGTTTACATGGAAAAAACTATAAGATGAAACCCTAGGTTTCAAAAACTTTTGACATTGTATAAGACTTTGGTTTGGCATAAGCTATAGTTTTAAAATGTGCATGGTTATAAACCTGCATAATATATATGTCAACATATATATCGAAGCTTTAGGTTAAATAAATACAATTTTTGTTTTGCAACCTCATGCCAACACAATACATATGATATGATATATTATAACTTTAATAAATCAAAATTTTCCAAAATTTGATCCTACCTTTTATTATCAAATTGCAAGACAAGTCTTTGTCTGACCAATGAAATAAAATTTCTTCTCAATAGAAGGCTGATCTATATGGCCCTTGAACAATGATAAAAGGCTAAAAATGGATCACACAAGTCTCCAATAGTCTATTGGTAAAGGAACCTACCAATACACAAGCCAAACACGGCCACACATCAAACTACAATGCAATGGAGATGTGGCCTCAAGAAAATGAAGATGTGTTCTTATAAGAGAGAAGGATTCCAAATGAATAGAGTTGTCACCCATAGCAATGAAACCTGATCTGATGCAAAAAAACACCAATGAATGAAGGAAAAAAAAAGTCACTAGACCTTTGATCCCTTAATGCAAAGGTGTCCAAAATGCTTACTCTGCAGATCTTGGGCACAATGACAAATGTTGAATATGGAGGAAATGTGCCAAATTCCATGTTGGTTAGAAACAAAGCATTAACAAGGGACACAGATACATAGATTCCACATGGGCAAGACAAGACGCAATCCCAAAGGCCTCTGACAAAATATAGCTCAAACCAATGCTAATATGCTTGATCTACAATATGAGAAAATATGCCAATACAAATGGAAAAGAGCCAATTTCTCTATATGAAAATATGCATACAGGTTGTTATAGAAGCCTTATAGAGGTGATAACCACACAGTCACCGGGACAACAATCATGCCCAACAGATGCACCAACTGTATTTGCTAGTACACATAATTGGTGTCATATATCCATCTTACATTTGGTTCTCCCATTGGTTTCCTTAGCATTCATGAATTGAACAATCATGAATACACAACTCCATGGAAAAACAATCAGCGAGTATGTGACTGACAACAACTATTGGTACACATTCTCTATCAAGCACATTTTTCGTGACTATTCTCAACAAGAGAATGAGGAATTGGTACCTAGTTTCAACTCAAGATCATTGGCCACCCATATTATAACAAATTCATTCTTGTTTGTTGTTATTTCAATGGCCACACATGGTGCAATGGTGGACTAACACATTTGTATAATCTTAAGAAACTCTAGATCAGATAACCAAGAAATCTCACATCCATAATCCATTTTGGGTAATGGAAAGAAATCAAGACCCATTCTTATCATCATCAATGGAGCACAATGAAGTGGTAGAAAATAGATGGGGATAACCAATTATCCCCTTGTGTCATTGGAAACCTCCACTTGCACTAGAAGAAAAACACAAATTTGGAAGAACTTCCAACCACTTGTTATCTCCAACAACACCCCATTTCTAGAGTGATTTGATGCACTCCTTTTTACGGGAGTGACTTGTGAACTATTCCTAAGTCCATTCTAGGACATCCAACTTTGAGAATGGACAACCGAGTAAGATGCTCGAGAAGAGAAAATCAACATACATTTCATTCCTCCATGCACCTTGGCATCGAATCCAAGTTGGAAAAGATCTTTGGAAGAGAGTAAAGGAACTTCCCCTAGAGTCTCCACCCCTCTTCCAACTCTGTTAATCCCACATTATTCCTAGCTTTTTCCTCTATTGATACAGTAGAAAACTTTCAGCCATTCTCTGCAACTCTAGTCTCAACATGGAGTGATCATCTAGATCTATCCACATTTTATTGAATTTCATCAAGTGCATTTCTTCCTTAAATAGGAACAAAGGACATATTCTCACCTCAAGAATTTTCATCAACTGAGCACTTTTTAGTTTCAAAAATTTCAATTATGCATAAGAAGTCTTCAAGCATTTTCTTTTTTGATTACAAGAGATAGGCTACAATGGCCTTATAAAATCTCAATATAAGATAAATACAACTTTATGCAAACGCGCATAATGATTTTATTACAAGACCCATATCTATTTGTATCACCTAGCTCATAATCACAATGTGATATTATTGTTGATAAAATAAAAATAAAACAAGTTTAATACAACTATTTAGATGATAAGTTTTCCTAGCTCTTACAATGTTGATCAAAAGAACTTTCCTTTGATGACTACTCCTTTGGTTAAGGTTCCTCTACCTCAGTGATAGTAGCCCTATATCCTACCTCCACCTCTACAACCTCCTATTGGTTGGGTCCCTCGATGGACCTTGGTGAGCGACGAAGCTCTAGATGCAGCTTCCAACATTTCTCGATCCAATGCCCACTTATCCTACAATGAGTGTAGTAGTTTTGGGCTTTGTCCTGACTCTTGATTTTCTTCTTTGGAGAGGAATTGGATTCACTTCCACTACCACAATTATTCTTCTTCGATCAATATTCTAAGCTTAGCATTTTCTAATTGAAGGCATTAGTTGGCTTCTTCAAGCTCTTGAAGCCTTTCCAAATTGTCTCAGCGATCTTGGTAGAGTTCTTCAATCATTCTTTTCATTGAAAAGAAGCCATCCACCATGGATGTGGACAAAATCACTTTAGAATATTCTACTTTCTTTGATGACATCTTTGTTCACTTGTCAAGCTTGCACATTGACACTGAAAACCAACAATTTTCAACTGGCAAACTGATTAACATTCGCTTCTACAAAACTTGTCAAACTGGCTCCGATATCAAAATGATCTGTAATTTTTTAATGAGATATTTCTCTAAACAAATTTAAAATTAAGGATCTTTTATTGACATAATATTGCATATGAAATATGTGCAAATGAACACATGATAGAAAAAGTAACTAACAAAGAAAATCATGCGACAAGAGAGAAAAAGAGATTTGATAACAAAGTTCACCAGACGGCTATGTCTCTAGATCTGCTAGAACATGAATCAATTTTATTGGCCTTTAATAAGGGTTGAAACCTTCTCACAAATGTGTTACATGCTCCATAAAGGGTTGAAACCCAAAACTACCTTCTCCTACAACAAGGATTATAGAAGGCTCACACATAAGTGACATTACTTTAGACACCAGAAGGTCTATATTCCTTCCTTTCTCTCTCTCCATCCCCCTTAACAAGAGCTTACATAAGGAATTTATAATTCTCCTAAATACACAATCTAGGGAGAGGGTAACTCTCCAAATCCAAAAAATAGGGTTTACAATAACTCAAAGGATAAGATGAGAGAAAATCTAATGAGTCTCTCAATTCCTTGAGAATAGGAAAATAGTTGTGAGGTGGATTCTCACACAAAACTAATTTTCATTTTTACAAATTAAATGAATAATACATGAGAATTCCACTCACTTCAAGTATTAATCATTTTTCCAATTTTAAATGAATAACACATGAGTTTTCTTTCGACCCATTTGAAGCATTAATCATTTATTTTAAAATTTGTCACCTATCATCAATTTTTAATGATTTATCCTATGGTGAGAAAAGTAGGAATTTTTCATGTGGAGATCCTCCTGGATCAAATAATAACTCAAGAGGATCTTAATTCCATAAAAGGAGCCACTTAATTGTTGGCACAGAAACTAGGAAATGTTTATGTTACAAATGGTGAAGCCATTGTGCTAGTTGAAAGGGGTCAATTTGATATTGCAAAGGAAATTTTTACATAGGTATACGAAGATACTACAGGAAACATCTTTGTTTAGATTCCTGATGTGTCGGTAAATCTAGCACGTGTTTACTTTGCACAAGGAAAATTTGTGCTTGCAGTGAAAACATTTCTGCTGCAAATGGGGAAACCATTGTAAAGTGTTGGCACAAAGACTAGGAAAATTTTTTGTTGCAAATGGGGCAGCCACTATGCTAGTTGAAAGGGGTCAATTTGATATTACAAAGTAAATATTTATACAGGTACAAGAAGCTATTGCAAGAAACATCTTTGTTCAAATGCCTGATATGTGTTGTAAATCTAGGACATGTTTACTTTGCACAAGGACCGTTTGTGCTTGTAGTGAAAATGTATCAAAATTGTTTAAGGAAATTCTATTTTGGAATTGACACCAAATTTTATTATATTTAGCTTGAAAACATTATGAAGTAGAAAAGTGGAAATATTGTAAAAGAACATTATTAAGAGTAGTAGAACATGGTGCAGTGGCACCTTCAAGCCATATGGTCAAATTTAGTAAAATTTTGGTTTTATGTTTCATTTTGATTTTTTTCATCTAATAAGTTCATTTATGACCATTTGGAATAATTTTGGATCCATTTTGGAAGTTACAGAGTCATGGGTTAAAAATTGTAAAAGTTGTCAATGTTGCTCAAAAAGTTGTCAAGCAACTTTTGCAAAAACTGTCAATTTTATGTTTTGTTAATAAACTAATCCAAATTTTTTTGAAGGTAGTTGTTTTTTTCTTTTAATTTATAATAACACCCTCCAAACTCAAATGGGGAGTTGAAGGCATTGATTTTTGGAGTTTGGGTGAAGTAAGCAATCATTTTCTATGCATTTCTAACATTGCAGGCATGTTCCTTTGTATTATATGGATTATTAATTTCTTTTACATACCTAAAAGTTGTTGTAAAAATGGTATACTATTTTCAACTTTCTAATTCTTTTTGTTTGGTTTATTTTCATCACGTTTTGTGAAAGATATGATCAAATTAGTGATTGTCACTTCCATATTTTTACTGTTTTACAACAAGAAAAATGATAGGTATGGATTTAAATGAACTTGTAAGGTCAAGGGTAGGAATTTGGATGATAGAGATATGAAATATAGAACTTCTAGTTTTGGTTTAGAGTCATTTCACTAAGCTTTGCAAAAGTTAGAGCATTTTTTGTGAAAATAGCCCCAAACCCTGCCTAGGGTTTCTAGTTGGAGAAAAAAATTAATTTCTTGAGTTTTGAATGGTGAAACCTCATGAAACTTGGTGGAATGGATGTAGAAATGTCTTTTTTTGTGTTCCCAATGTTGCAGGAGTAGGGGATGAATATTGGTACAAGTTTGGTGATGCCCTAGTTCATTTAACCTCATGTATTTGGCATAGAAGTGCATAGGAGTTAGGGTTTGAAGTAGAACTCTTAAATAGTGGCTGGAATTGCTTGAAATGGTGTTGGTGGGTGTCATAAATAATTTTTGAGTTGTTGGCATGAAGACTTGAATCCTAGAGTGTGAAAACCTTGTTGAGACCTCATAGGAAAAACCTAATTAGGCCTAATTCAATAATTAGCAACAGAAATTTGACCTCTATGTTCCAAAACACCCCCACCTAAAATTGAGATATGTTGTTAAATGGATTAATGGGTATCTAAATTTGCAATTATATTTTGGGTATGAGTTATTTCAAAAATATTTTGTTAGAGAAACCAGTTATGGAGTGCTACTAGAAGTTAGCAGCCTAGAGGAGAGAAACCCATCAATAAGTGGTTGAAACATTAAAGTTCTTATTGTTTTAGGTCACATTGAGGAAAACTACCCCTAATATGCATAAAATTGGTATCAAAGCTAGAAGATTTTTGAGAAATGATCTATTATTTTTGCTAATGTGGTTTTGTGAGATTTGATATTTCAGGATGACTCTTAATAAAAAAAAAAGATGGGAAAAGGGCATCATCATTATTGAATAAATTATTCAAAGTGGGAAAAAAGATATAGGAAGAAGAAATGGAAAATATGATATAGGAGAAAGAAAATGAAATCCAATAAAGCATCAAAGATAGAAAAGGAAAGCTTATTCTGAACTAACTAGAAGTCTAAAGGTAAATGTTGTCAAGTTGTGATCTCAAATATCTACATGGATAATATTGTTTCTAAATGTATGGTAGATAAATTGGGTTTAAAAAGAATAGAACACCTCACACCCTATTCAATGACTTGGCTTCAAACAGGTGATCAGGTAACCATATGTGAGCAATACAAAGTTGAGTTTCATGTAGGTAGTTATAAGGATGAAATAGTTTGTGATATTATGCATTTTGATGTATGTCACATTGTGTTTGGAAGGTTGTGGCATTCTAATAAGGCAGAAAATTATAAGAACAAAAACAACACATATGAGTTGTGAAATGATGGGATGAAATATGTATTAACAACCTTAAAGGATGAGTGCATAGGAATTGAAAGGTTGTTGTTAAGTGGGAATAAGAAAGTACAGAAGTATGAGGCAAGAAAAAATGAGGTAATGGATGAGGTAACACATTTTGAAAGAAACATGTTTGAAAAAGAAATGGGAGAATTTTCTTTTGAATTTTCTCAAACTAATGAATGCAATGGTGACATTGATATTGAAGTGGGTGATGTCCAGGAAGAAGAAGAAAAGACATCAAAATAAGTTGTAGAGGACTCAAGGATAGTCCAAAGAGAGGAGAGAGTCATGGAGGACAAGGAGATGGCATGGTTCCCAATAGAAGAACTGAGAGTTGAGAATGTTTATGTTAAGGAGAATGGGAGAATGGATGAGAAATTCAAAAATGAAAATGAATGGCTTTGTAAGGTTGAGGTGAAGCCAAATATTTTGGAGAATCATGAAGAGAAAAAAATGAGTGGCCAACAAAATGAGGTGGATGAAGAAGTGAAGTATGAAGAAGAAGAATATGATTCCTTTAATATGTTTGTTTCTTGTGTAGGTAAAGAAGAAAAGGTGGATGATAGCAAAAGTAAATTTACAATTGCAGTACAAGGTCAAGCTAGAACAAGAACAAAAACAAAAGAACATGGATACATTGTACCAAGTTGGCCTTGACTAAAGAAGAATGTTAATGGACCAAAAATGCACAAGTTCACCAGTTAATACAAATTTATTTTATATCTAACAAAAGTTTCCTATTTGAGGTGGACCTCAAATTTTCTCTTCCCTGGGAGTATGGTGCAGGGGCACTGTTTAAGCCATATGGTCAAATTTAGTAAAATTTTGGTTTTATATTTTATTTTGATGTGTTTGGTTTAATAAGGTCATTTATGACCATTTGAGGTCATTTTGGATCCATTTTGGAAAGTTGTAGAGTCATGGGTTAAAAATTATAAAAATTGTCAATGTTGCTCAAAAAATTGTTAAGCAACTTTTGCAAAAAGTGTCAATTTTGTGTTTTGTTAGTAAAATAATCCTAAATTGGTTGAAGGTAGTTGGTTTTGGTTGGGAATGTATAAGAACACCCTCCAAACTCGAATGGGGAGTTGGAGGCATTGATTTTTGGAGTTTGGGTGAAAGTAAGCAATCATTTTTTATGCATTTCTAACATTGCAGGCCTATTCCTTTGTATTAAATGGATTATTAATTGTTTGTACAGACTTGCAAGTGTTGGAAAAGTGGTAGAATTTTTTCATCTTTGTAATGTTTTTTTGGTTGATTTTCATCATTTTTTGTGAGAGTTATGATCAAATTAATGATTGGCACTTCCAAATTTTTATTGTTTTACAACAAGAAAACTATTTGGTACAAATTTTTATGAACTTGTAAGATCAAGGATAGGCATGTAGATGATAAAAATATGAAATACAGAACTTATAGTTTTGGTTTGGAGTCATTTCATTAAGCTTTGCAAAATTTAAAGCATTTTTGGTGAAAACAACCCCAAACCCTACCTAGGGTTTCTAGTTGGAGAAAAAAAATCATTTCTTGATTTTTGTACGCTAAAACCTCATGAAACTTGGTGGAATGGATGTAGAAATATTTTTTTTTGTGTTCCCAATGTTGCAGGAGTATGGGATGAAGATTGGTGGAGGTTTGGTAATGCCCTAGTTCATTTAACCTCATGTATTTGGCATAAAAGTGCATAGGAGTTAGGGTTTGAAGTAGAACTCTTAAACAGTGGTTGGAATTGCTTGGAATGGTGTTGGTAGGTGTCATAAAAAAAATTTGAGACATTTTTATGAGGACTTGAATCCTAGAGTGTGAAAACCTTGTTGAAACCTAGTAGGAAAAGCCTAATTAAGCCCAATTCAAAACATAGCAACAAAAAATTGACTTTTATGTTCCAAAACACCCCCACCTACAATTAAGATATGTTGTTAAATGGATTAATGGGTATGCAAATATATAATTATATTTTTGGTATGAGGTATGTCAAGAAGATTGTGTTAGAGAAACTAATTATGGAGTGTTACTAGAAGTTAGTAGGCTAGAGTAGAGAAACCCACCAATAAGTGATTGAAACCTTGAAGTTCTTATTGTTTTAGGTAAAATTGAGGAAAACCACCCCTACTCTATATCAAAACATTATTAAGAGTAGTAGATTGTAATGAGCATTGGGTGATCCCACAATAGTGGTTTACAATTTTTGGCCAAACTGGACACTAAAATAATTTTTTTAAACTAAATATTCACTTTCAGACACCTATAGCAGCTAAACCGTGAGAAATTTGAAGATGATGTAAACTAGAGTTTTGTGACATTTTGTCTATAGTTTCTAAATATATTTTTCAATTTTTTTGGAATCAAATTGCACTTCTTTTTCCATCTCCCTTGAAAACTAATTTTTTTCAGAAAATAACATTTTTAAAAAGTGACGCTCACCATATAACGCAGAATTTTCTTTCCATGAAGGATAAAATTATAATTCTTTCTAATTTTTATTTTTAACTCTGATATCTAGTGCTTCCATTTGGTTAGATAATTTTTTATTGAATATTTTTTCTTTAATTAAGTTTCAAAGTCAAACCAATTACAATTCAGACATAGCGCGACCGTATAACGCGTAACTTTTTTTTGTATGTATCAAATTTTTATTTTTTTTTGCTGGATCAAGGACTTAAATATCTAGTGCACTCATATTTTTAAATTTATTTTTTGATAATCTTCTATTTTTACACATGTGCAGAATAAAGAGCTTCATTTTCTGTGAAAAGCCTACATTCACAAGAAATAAAAAAATAAAAATAATAATCCAATTAAATTTAATTAAAATTATATTTTTCTGAAAGCTTATAATAAGGACTATATACTTACACAAAATAATTTTTAAATTAATTCATTTGATCCCCCAAAACGTAAATCAAAAGTGATTTTTTATCAGCATTTTGATAGGTGTAAAGGAGACTCCATTATAGGTATGGTTTTAAACTAGAGGGGTTCTATCAAAGGGGGCTTGGTCTAAGGTGGTTTGATCAAACCCTCTTCAAGTGGAATACTTTAAATCAAACTTTTCAAGGCTTAAACTATTATATTTTTTAAAAATATGTGATTTTAGCAAAAATCAGGATCTTTGAAAAAGTGTAAACCACTATTGTGGCAGCACCCCATTCTGAATTTGTGTTTAATGTAATGAGGGTTTCAAATTACCTATGAGTTTGTTGTAGAGTGCATCCAAAAATCTGATTTTGCTACAGAGGGCCTCAGTAAATTCAAATTCATTTCAGAAAACTCTGAATTCCTTGCCCTTGCGTGCCTTTTCAAAAGTCTTCAATTCCTCTCTAAATCCTTATCGCCCATGCAAGTAGCTGCTATAACTGATCCAAATGCCTCATGCCAAGCTAACGAATGAAGCAAAGTCTGCAATGAATGAACGAAGCAAGGTTAAGCAAGATGAATGAATCTACAATGAACGTGAATAATCACACCAATACACTATGTAGATGAATACATCTTGCCAATAATTTGCCGAATTTCTTTTTAAAGTTTTTGTCTAATTTGGATTTGACGATTAACTATTTAGTCTTTTTTATTTTTGTGACTAAATATCTTTTTAGTGAATGACCAAATTAGTCATTTATTTACTCATCTATAGTCGAGTTGCAAAAAATGAGTAGAATTTGGTCATTTTTAGTTAAATTATGACTAAAAGTTTGTCACCTAGTTATTTATTTGCCAAATTTTGCTAGTGGTATAAAGGATAAGTTATTCAAGGGGAGAAAAGAGAAAAGGAAATTGGTATGGTACAAATTTGTTGTCTTTGATGGTTTTTCACATAATATGTTTCCACCAATGACAAAGGGGGAGACTGTTGGAAGTATGAACAATTGGTGTTTGTCATTGATTTCAACAAGTTGGTGTTGTCATTGATGTTTGTAATTGAGTGAGATGGTTGCAAGAGTGTAGTTGATGATTTAATTAGTTGCAACACTAGAGGGATTGCAATTGTGTTGAGATTATTGCTTTTATAAGGTTTTTTCTATGGTTGTGGAAGTATTGAAGATGATCAGTATGTGTCTCTAGTGCTTGGTTTCCATGTGCTTTTGAGAAAATATGATAAAAAGAGGAAATAGTGTGTTGCAGTGGCGTTCTAAGTTACAAAGTTATGTTATGGTTTTTCTTTGCATTTCTTCTAAGTTGGAGATTTTTCTATACGATTCAGCTATGTTGGTGAGAAGTTTTTAGAGATGTTATATTCAAGATTTGGTATGTTGTATTTTTGTAAAAAATAATTTTTATTCACTAGTGTGTAACTGTGCATTGTAGAGGTGTTTGGGAGAAATGTTTTTGCATCATGTTTCTCTATAGTTGTGTTTCAGGGCTTACAATTCTGAAAGTGTGTTGATGGTGTTGTTAGTTTACCTTAGTCAAGAGGGTTTTAGGTTTGGTACTTTCTATGATGGTTTTTCAGGTAATAGTGTATGGAAGAGTTGTCTAGATGTATTGGGTTTGTACATTCTTTAGGTGGAAGTTGTTACAAAGGAGTATGTTGAGTTTTAGGGTATTTGAGGAATATTTTAGAACATGTTTGATCATGGTGTGAGGTTCACAAGTCATCCTTGGGTTAGAGAAAGCGTGTACTTAAAATTTTAATGGTGTTAGCATAGGTAATGATCGACGTGGTGTTTACACTACATGTAAATGATAAATATTATTTGTGGTAGCATGTGGTTGATTAGTGTTGTTAATTTGAGTCTTGTTTAAGTTTTGATGTGGTATGCATTCACTTTTGTCCACCATGGAAGTGTATTGGCACTTACCTAAATTGAATTTGCATGTGTTGAGGTGCATATTCGACCTTGGAGAAGGGTTCATGGTTGAGGACGGTATAAGTATGAGTTGAGTTGTTGAAGGATGCTAAGAGAGATGCGAGAGAGGTGAATGATGCAAAGTGAAGAGTGTTAGAGTGTGAAATTGAGAAGTGTAGTATTAGATTTCAAGTGTTAGTTTACTGGATGCAGTGAGTAGAAAGTGGCTATGATTCTTCAATCAGACTGTGAAGGTGTTGAAGTCGTTGTGAGGGAATTCTTGTTGCATTGAGATGCTTTTCTCTACATAAAATTTCTTCTCTATCTTCTTTTCTATTATGGAAGTGAGGCTTTCTTCTTTGGGTAATGATCCATATCAGTAGTGAACCCTATTGTATTTTGTGTTGATATTACTTATATTGTGAGCTAATCCTCATTGTGTTTTTTCTCTTCTTGGGTTTTCCACATAAATCTTGTGTTATCTTGTGTATGTTGTTAAGTTGTTTTAGTTTCTATTATTTACTTTTCATGCTAATTGATCATAATATATTTAAGGGCTTAATGAATGAATGTGGATCTGAATGTTAATGAGGGTTTTCAAGTTAAGGTACAATTGATTCACCCCCTATTAGTTGTCTTGTGCATTCAAAAAATTCCACCAAAAGAGGAAAGTGTTCCAACCTTTAAGGAAGAGGACACCACATTACTTATCTCCTAGTTATTGAATAATAAACCCAATTTATTATCCTAAGAAAACTTAATAAAAGTGTAGGAAAAACAATGGACTAAGAAAAACTAAATTAAGCCACTAGGAAAATAAAAACCTACACCAACACCCCCCTTAAGCACATCTTAAGAGGATGTAAAATATGATGGGTCTCAACAAATGAGGCCATGTTAGGTATCGTCAAACAATGTTCCTCCCCTTAGGAAGAAAAAAACCAATGGTATATGTAAGCTATCTCCCCACTCTTGAAAGGAATATATGTAGGAAGAAAGCTCAAGATGTATGGAGTCTCTAAAATCAGCTCAAGTGTCCCCATGTTGATTTTGAAAGGCTCTCACAATCAAATCAATAATTCTATGACACACTGCTAAAAGTAAAAACTCAAAATCTCCTAGAGACTAATGTAGAATACAATCCAAAGACTCAAGTATCTCTAAATATGTCTCCTCCAAATATTGATCCAAAGTACCCACACTCATTTCAAATTGGAATGAATTATCATGTAGAGAATGAACTAGAGGGTCAAAGTTTTCCCTCACAATAATAAAGGTAGAATCAACTTCATCAAAGAGAAGATGAATACAATAAATATTATCTCCCAAATCTATAATTTTTGTTTTGAAAACTTTTGGAGACTAAGAGGGGGTGAATCAATCTACACACAACTTAACCTCTTCTTGAGCTTTAAAAGTTCAACACAACTCAAACTTCTTTAGCAAATAAAGATAGAACTTTATGTAGAGTAGTAATAGAGAAGAATATATAAATTTTAATCTTTAACACATTCAAAAATATTTACTAATGAAATATATAGTAGTAGTTAGATTAGTAGCAAAGAGAAAGAGATAGAGAACACAAACATGCACAAGGAGACAATAGATATACATGGAAAACCAAATGAGGGAAAAACCATGGTGAGAGTTAACTCACAATATAAGGCTCATTACCAAAAGACTTGCAAGAAGGCTCATTACCTTAGAGAAAGATACAAAAATTACTTGCAACACTGAAGTACAAACTAACTCAATAGAAAGATATAGAGCACCTAACGAGACTCACTATATCAAATCAAGATACAAAAGATTTAAATGAGAATTACAAATAATGCCAACACAACACTCTATTGACTAAGGTGTTCAAGCATAATTGATATTTCCCTTCACAATATTTAGCACTATCTCTATTGTATATTCAATATAGCTCACACACACACACACTTCTTTAAACTTGTAAACTTCATCATCTAGTTTTATTTGAGATGATTGTTGATGGGAGTTTAATGCACTTTCTCAACACAGGCAGTGCATAGGAGCACTACCTCTCTTGAAAGGTATAAATTTGCAAGCAAGTTACCAATCACTACCCCAAGCTCTCTTGGTGTCAGGTCATGCCATGCATGGAATTCCTCAGTTGATATTTGATGTAATTTTGCTAGTAATCATAGGGCAGCTTATGGTTTTTGGTTGGAGATGAGGTGAATCTTAAAATAGAGTTCCTAAGATGGGAAGTTAGAGTGTAGTTTGTTGTAGGTTAAAATAACAATCATTAACTTCTATTTTATCTTAAGATTTGGCTCTTCAATGTGAAATGAACCTTAGCATAGGCTACTTATTAAAAAAAGAGGAAAATGGAAAGGAAGAGAAGAGGTTACTAGATCTGAAACCAACAATGAATAGTGATCATGGAGTGTTCTACTACGGATGACTTCCTCAAAATAGAACTTCACTTAACTAGATCGACTCACAGTATCATGAAACTTGTGCAAGCTTCTAAGGACTACAAATATCCAATCATTCATTCACCATAAACATGCATGAATAAAAGTTAGAAGTTTGGAGAAACTTTAGTTTATGCCCAAAGTAACTTTACACAACCATCTACAATTAGTAAACAACAAAATTTATGGACAAGGAAGGCATCAACACATCAAAAATCAACACAACCATTGAACAACATTAACTATTCTATCAAAGTAATCCAAAACATTGAAGAACAACAAAGTAAATCTATCTAGATCAACTAACTATGGGAGATGAACCATGTAACACGCAAAAGAAACTTAAGAGTCCACCAAAATCCAATGAACTTCTATTAAAAATTTTGTAGCATGCCTTAACAACTCAACTCTCCCTTGAAAATGAGAGGAGACCCTCTATTTATAGTGTTCAAAAAGAAAAATGAATGGCAAAGATTGATTTGCATTATGTGGCAAAGATTCACTAAAAACTAGGGTTTCACCTACCCCCTAATATATTACAATTTAAAATTACATATTTGTCTTTTCCCTATTTTGTCCTTTTATGGCAGCACTATAGCACTTTGTCTTCTAGCTGATTTCCTTTGTTGTAGCTATCCCGTCAGGAGCTTGTCATCAATGATTGGGTTTCCTTCCTAATTATTCAAAGTAGCATACTCCATAAACTTGCTAATTAATGCTTGGAGCTTATCAATATCCATTATGTTAGATTGGAGCACCTGGTAGTTCCACTGCTTGGATCGGCATGTGAGTGTATCCCAATCTCCATCATACTTAGTAGTATTGTCCCTGACCCATTCAGATCGGGTGAAATCCTGAGCAACAAAACTCATGAAATTTGAGGTGAGCTCGCTTGACATTCCATCTTCCATTTTCTTATGGAAATAAGGTTTTATCTTTTCTGGATCACTCTTGACAGCAAGCATGTCATAACCTATCATTAATCTCAAATACTAAACACAATATGCCCTGATGTTTTTTTCCCAATCAATGTCAGGGTCCACCTTATAGACTACCTACTCCAATATCTCCTCTTTGTGTTTGAAGTCCATCTTCCACATATCCACCACCCAGTGATTGTCCTCTATCAGTGCAAGTTCCTTTTCCCATGTTTTCTAGGGTAGCTTGAGGATGGTCTCAATTTTAGGATAAGTGGATCCATATATCCCTAGGAAGTCAAAGCAGAACTTCCTCATGCCCTCTAGGTGTCTTTGCACTTCCAAGAACTTATTTGTCATCTGAAAAACATTATTAATGCGCATGTTTCTAACATATAGGACCCGTCAGAACCAATCCTTTGTAGTTTTAGTCTAGTTCTTCCTTTTCTTGATTTTTTTGATCTGCTCCTTGTATAGCAGTTGTGGTAGAGCTGAGGATTTCATGGGAATTTCCTCCATGGATGACCATTTCTGAATATATGCAATCAAATCAACAAGTTGTGCCTTAAGTTCTTCCTTTGAGACCTTATCCTTATGTATCAAATGTACCACTGTGGCAACAAAGTCTTGGAGATGACCTATTTTTTGCTCCCTGGTGGCTATTCCAAAGTTAATGGTGGAGATGTCATAATTTATCCCCTCTTCCCCAACAATTGGTGTGGAAATTTTTATAGTCATTGATCTAGAAGCATCCATGATCAGTTTGGATCTAATTTAGGGCTTCTTTTCTTTTTTTATGCTGACCTGTACTTGAGCTAAGATAGCCTCAAGTCTTGCCTTGGGATCTCTAGGAGCCAGGGTCTTCTTTTCTAATTACTTTTCCAACCACTCGGGCATCTAAGACTCTTCCTCAGGTGATTCATGATCACCCTCTTCTTCATTCCTCCTGACTTCAATCTCTTTATCACCTAGAGCTTCTTGTTTTGTCCTCATTTCTTCCCCTTCTTCTTCATCAGAGTTCCAAATGAACACCATGTCTTTGATTGAGGACTTGGTGGGTGTGCATTTCTTAGGGCTCTCTCCTTGTTTGTAGGTCTTCTCCTCTTCTTTAGCCTCATGATTATGTTCCTCCGGATGTTCTTCTTCTTCATGAGACTCTATCTCAAGCTTACCCATCTCAAACTCTTCTTCAGGTTTATCTTCTTCTTTATTCTCCCCTTCCTCATGCTAAGGTGGCTTATCTTGTTCTTTCTTTTCTTGTCTTTCTTGTCTTGCTTAGAGATGAATTTCTTCACTAGTCTTGGAGCTTTCTTCTTGTTCTCTAGTTGGAGGCTTGGTATCTTCCTCCATCTTATCACTTGGCTCCATTTCTTCCTTGGAAGGTGGCTTTTCTAGTTCCTCTCCACCATCCTTCAATTGTTGAGCCAACTCCTCCTCAAGGTCTGTGTAAAAAATCTCCACAATCTACTTAGTGTCATCCTCTTCTTCATCACCTTTGAAGGATTTTGTTTCTTCTCCCTCGTGGACCACCTTATGAATGTTGGCTAAAACCTACGCTAGAGCAGCTTGGATGGTTGGATTCATCAATACTTTAGAAAGCTCAATGGGAACATTCTGCATATGCTGAGAGAAGGACTCTAGAAGTGAGAGCATGGGAATCTATATTGTTGTTGTGGTCAGAGGTAATGATGTAGTCAGAGATATGGAAGCAGAAGAAAGCAGATAAGTGGTGGCGAAAGAAGATTCAATGGTCACTACTTGCACGGTGGGTGGAGAAGAGGCAAGGTGGACCAAGATGTCCACCACAGGTGGGGAAGTAGCTACCATTCCCTAAGAAGTAGGTGAAGGGGTAGCAATAGTGGAGGTAGCAAGTGGAGATTTTTTTTGCTCAACCTCCATTTCTTCTCCCTCATGAAGTGGATCCTCTTGAATGGTAGGAATTTTAGTGAAACTTCCTGACTTCTTATGTTTCTTGGAAGGTTCTCCTTCTGAAGCCTTTCTTTTGTACACCTTAGGATTGGATGGTTGCTTAGTAGCCTCTTTTATCTTCCTTCATCTAGTGGATAGAGGAGACTTTGAAGTCTTTCCTAATGGGGTAGAAACTATCCCACTATCTATTTCAATTGTTGGCTCATTCTCCAGCCCTTCCTAGGTCAAAGTGACCCCTTGCTACTTCAATTGGGTGACTCACCCATAAATCCACCCTTTTGTTTGATCCTCGATGGGCTTGGTTACAATGTCGAGGTCATCAATCTCCTATTCATCCCAGTCAATTCGTGGCAGAGGGAGATTGGAAACAACATTATATCGAGGATCCATGACTGGGCTTTCATCCTCTTCTACGTGATCTGGCACGAGGAATAGACTGACCCTCTTTATAAAATATATGGTCATCCACATATAGTGCCTCATTCACACTTCATTATCATCTTTGCAAATAGAGTTAGATTGGATAATTCAACATTTGGAAAATCTACCATATAATCTAGATTGTCATTAGTAGTTCATAGGAGGGAGTTTGGATGATTCGGGCCCCAAGGGTCGGGCTTCCCTGACTTGATGGTTTTTTTAGAGTTGTTGCAGGAGGGATGACAATCAGGGCATGACAGCCTACCTTTCCTGACCCACCTTCAAATTTGGCCATTTTGTAGGGATGGCTCTAGTGAGATGGCACTTCAGGGTTAGAGTTTTGTTGGCAGGACCCGCGGCTCTAAAGGGTGGTTACCAAATCACTTTATTGCATGGGAATTTTGGGCCAGAGAGAGCAGAAAGACACTAGTTGTTGGTTATTTAGGGATGGTGGATGTTAGTAGGAGCTTCGATGGGAGAAACCCAGTGAGTTAGGTTTGGATGAAGACATGGTCATTTACATTATGTTCACACTCATTCAAAGGTTCTACAGTCGGGGTGAGGTTGACTTCCGATGGCCATCTTGGTGTTCCAAATATCAATAGATCAATTGAATCCTAAAGACTTAGCCAATGTCTTATGCTCAAACTCAAAGGTGGATTTGGCCAATTGAGAAGATTGAGTCAAATACTGAGATGTTCTACACTTTTGGATCTACAGAACCAAGGTGGTTCAAACTATACAATTCCCAAAACTTAATTCACTTACACACAGACATTGCTTTTTATAGCATATAAATCCTAATGAAAAGACACTAAGGAAGGCATTAATAACCTCAAATTTAGTTAAGTTCTTGGTATATTAACACTAACTTAGTAATTGGGAGGTAGAACACAACACAATACTTCAACCAAACAACAGGGATTTAAAATGTTTTAGAGTTTAAGAATTGTTTCTGAGATGCATCAAGCTGAACAATAGACTAGTGCCTAATTCTGGGTCATGGAGTCAAATTCATAAAGAAAAATTCATCAGCAAATAGACTTCAACCAGTGGATTTAAATTGCTAATGTATTACACCAACATATCCTCTTATGTTATCAACCAAATTCTCCTTATCAGATCCAACCTGCGCACTTTAATCACAATCATCTCTACAAAGTATTTAACCATTTCATTGAAATAGACCCATAAACAGATAAAAAAATCTCATGAAATTGAGATGCCAAACTCAAAGATACTTGGTATTATTGAAATTAAATCACTAAAAATATATAGTTCTGGAGGTAATTTGAAGATAATCATGAGTGTGCAAGCTGTTTGAAGACACTCATGAGCTCCTTGCACAAACTAGCTGATATTTGCTCATGAAATCTGAATTTATAGTTTATAGACACAAAAATGACTCAAAATTTCAACCTTTCTCTATCTACCCAGCCCCATACCAAAATTTAGAATAGAACTCAACCTCAAAACCCCTTTAAAATTGAGAGAAGAAGAGTCTAATAAATAGATGAATAGAAGATTCCAAAAGAATAATCTAAATATTTCGTTTGGAAGTCCCTCTCTTGTTGATCAAAACATTTGCAAAGTATCTCTCATCTCTCTTCAGCAACAAACTTTACCTCCAACTCTACCTTTGTCATCTGTTGTTTAGTGACTGAAAAATTTTCCATGTGAGGAATTCCCAATTTACCAACAGCTAAAAGAAAATATCTCTTCTTTATTTTCCTGTGAAAACCTTTTATTTATGTTTCTCTTCTTTACTGTGGCTACACATTTATTTTCCAGCACATAATGTCTATTTATAAAGTTAATAAATTCACTTTATAAAGTATCTCATGCTTTCACTTTGTATTTTAACACCCAACAAAGAGAATGTCTCACTTTTGTATTTTATTTTCTAGCAGAGAATATCTCATGTTCAATTTACATTCACCCACTTTTAAAATATTTGACTTTACAACATAACCAATTAAATATTTCATTGGGCAATATTTAATTCACGTGGCCCCCCTTTAAAAGTTTATTCAGACATTTCACTACAAACCAAATTTTATTGTTCACATTTTCACTCCAGTAAGTGTTTGCCTCATTTTGTTTTTCATCTATGTGTAAAATACTCACCCTGCCCTGTTAATTTCACGTGCATACAAGACTTTAAATATTTCACTCAAAATATTTGTTCACTCCTTAGGTAAAATATTTTACCCGTGCACCAAATTGCATCTTTAAAATATTTTACCCTTTTGATATTATGGAGCCCTTCATTTTAAAATTTTCATTGTTTTTTCTTTCTTTAAAAATGAAGGCATTTAAAATTGTGACCCTCAGGCAAATATTTCAATTTTAAAAGATTTTCTTTTGTAAAAAGAAAATGAAAAATTAAACTATCGGGTGTCCCTCTTAAAATTTACACATGCCTTTATTTTTTGTTGGGCCCAACTCATTCTTTCCTTCCTCTCACTGATCCCACTGGGAATAATGGGCCTACACTTTGCTTTCGTGAGCTCGCAGGGAAAGAATATTCTTTTCAAATAATACTTAAGGCCTCTTTAATTAATGCATCGGGAAAATTTTCTCATTTCTTTCACTTGCCTGGGCTCACACCTACTACATGGCACGTTCTCGTTGATCACGTGGGAATTAACTTGCTTGCATTTTCAACCTATGAGCTAGCATGGAAGGGTGGGGATTTACCCACATCTCAATGCTTTCACGGGGGCACATTTAAATCCTTCTTAAATGCCTTTTCTTTTGAAAGAAAAAATGAAAATTTTAAAATATTATGTTAATAATCCTCCATTATTTCCCATTCCCACCACCACGTGTTGTATTCTCACTCACCTCGCGGCCTTAACTGGTGTGCATCTTGTTGATATTATGGGTGCACGATCCCTAAAGCTTTGGAATCTCCAATGGAGGACCCTTTCCAGGAAAGATAATCAACCACACATAAAGTGTTGCAACTAGGCATGCACAATAGAGATTCTATATTGATGATATGATTGATATGTTACAAATGAACAAAATTCCTGATTATATAGGAAAGAAGGAAAACCTAAAATGCATGAGATGTTTCCATGTGTCATGATCTAACAACATGTGACAACATGTGAACCCTATCTACGAAATGATAGAAAGATAGAGATAAGTTCTAGAAAGACAACTCATCTTCTAGAAGGAATCTTATCCCTACAAACATGGAAGGGGACATTACCCCATTATTACATAATTTATTAAAAATGCAACCTAGGACTAAATGATATATGACCTAAGTTAACTTATGCTAGTGTAATAATTAATTTAATTACACTAACACCCCCCCATAAGTTCAACTTCGGGAGGAAAATGAAATGATTATACAAAAATGATGATGATGATGATGATGATGGGTCCCAGCTATGAGGCCATGTTAGGTACCCATGTACATGATAAAGATGCAAAAAATATCCCACAACCAAAGAAAAGGGGAAAAACCAGTGGGAACAAAACCCCTCTCCAAAAAGGAGATCAAATGCAAAAAGTGAGATAGGATGGGAATGATGGAAGACACCCAAATATCCCCCAGGTACACCATCCATCCCATGGATACAATAAAATAGCCCCCCCATAGGGAGGAAAGAGATAGGATGGGAAGGATGGAGGACACCCAAATACCACCAAGTACACCATCCTTTATGTTTCATTTTGCAACTTCATTCCATTCATGGTTGTTGCATTTCATAGAGGTCCATTTTGTGGGCCTGCATTTGCAACATTCACTCAGATCACATTTCAAAAGGTACTCATTTCTATTTTTTTGAATTATTCATTGAATCCCTCCTTTATGAAAAAAAAACAAAATTTACAGCCTCTTCTTGTTGCGCAGCTTTGGACCACGCCTTCCTTCTCACAGTCATCCAAGTCCCTGCAACACATTTTCTGTGGTTTCTAATCAAGTTTATACACCTGGTTTATGTTGTCACTAGTTCTTGCACAAGAATACATTGCCCTTGTCTACTAGTGTGTGGCATTCCATTTCCATTTTGTTGTGTGAAGTTTAGCTTTTATTTTGTGAGTTGCATTTGAAGTTTTTGAAGCTTTCTTAGAAAATCCCTTTTGTGCATTTGTGTATGTCATTTCACCTCACCGTACTAATGTGGGATTTCCATATACATGCCTTTTATACTGGCACAGGCTTGAATGACCATTCGGTTTGCAACATCAATGTTTCTGTAAGCTATATTCAAGATAACATTTCCTCAAACAATATTGTTACATTTTCACTCTAGGCATTGTAACTACATTTTCTTAAGGGTTAATATTTCCTGCACCATCATCTTGTGTGCATTGTTGCAAACATGGCATAGTTGCATTTGCTAAAAATTTGTACAACTTTGAATTGTTATTTAGTGCGCGCCTTGCATTCTTTATTTTTTGTGGCCTTTTCAAAAAATTCATTTCAATGCGTATGTTGTTATCATGGCATTCCATGGGATTACATCTTCTTTTGGCATCCCCCATTTCTTGGCGTTCTTTCCACTTTGGACAATGGTGGTGGTTGCCCTCTCTCTTTTTATCTTGCCATAAATTTTCTAAAGCTTTTCAACAAATACATTTTATATGCTTTCATTCTCAGTGAGCACAGTTTTTTTTATGCCAAATGCATTAGCTTGAAGGTTACTAAAGTTCGTTCAACAAATACATGGTGCGCACCCTACCAGTAGGCATTCCCAACTGCGCTACCCTTGTACTATTATGTGTGCTTCTCATTTGCTTTAGAATTTTTACATCCTTTTCAACAAATGCATTATGTGCACTGGTTTCCCTTCCCATGGCATGCCTTTTCAACGTAGCCAATCTGCTATTTGCATTTGTTTGAAAGTTATTAAAGCCTTTTAATAATTCATTATACCTTTGAAGTTTCTAAAGCTTTCTCTTTACACATACATTTGACAAAATTCCACTGTAATGGTTGCATACCAGCTACAATATGGTTCAAGAAATTCCTCTTTTGTTTTAATGCCCCAAATCTAAGGCTTCTCCATGATCCGTGCCCTGGGTGCACATTATTTGGGGTTTTCTTATTAGTAGATGTTCCTTCTCTTACTGGCATTGCAGTAGCTTCTTTCCTTTACATTTTCCTCCCCTCAACTTGTTTGTTGCACCATACTCAAAGCATTTCATAAACTTAATGTCACTTGGAGGCATTCTGTTAAACAATTCACTTGTTTCCTCCAAAGAAATCTTTGTTGATTCTCCTCTATTACTAGATTCAAAGCCATACCCACCTTGGTCTCAAATTTCCCTTGAAAAGATATCTTCAAAATAGTATTGATACACATTCACTCCATAGTGAACATTTGCCAGATCGAACCCTTCATTTAGCAAAAACTATTTCTCATTGGGAGCTTAAGCCATGGTTCATCAACTATGTCTGAGATCAAATGTAGAAGCTGGAAAAATGAATTGTTTAATAATAATATTACATGTAACTATCAAGAGAAAACACTACATTCGGTCCAACAGTATTGTGGGGATGTCAAAATGTGTTGGAGTTTCACTCTCACCAATTTCTTTTCGTATGGAATGTACATTAGAATACTGACTTGATTTCATCTCTAATACTTTAGTAATATCTGTAGCAAGAAATAGAATTTTCAACCTCCAGTAGTGGCCCTTCAACAAAGTTGCAAGATCCCTTGGATTATCTTTTTCATAAGCCAGTCTCAATGTATCTATACCAGACAACCCAACTAAGACATTCACAATGCAACCTTTGTTCACATCCAACGTCTAAACAAAGTGTATCTCCTCTTTTCAATTTCACATATATTTCAAGTCTCAAAGGTACATTCAAAGCCTCATTTAAAATACTATGCTTAATGCCAGCTTCAAATACATTATGCTCTTTAAATTTAGTGTCTCGATCTTCATTGGCAACCTTTCCCTTTTCAACTTGTACAAAGCGTGCTGGGTCCCCATGTGGGCGGGGCTAAAAAAAAAATTGTTTTGAAACAAATTTCATGCTCAAATAACTTGCCACTTTCTTTTGAATGAATTAGAGATGAAAAAAATGAAGTGGGTTGCAATTAAAATTTGCTTTCTGACCTTTTCGCACAATGAGTCAAACTGGCAGAGTTGGCCCTGGAATGAGCCTAGGAAACTAGTGAAATGACCTCTTAGTGCAATGAAAACTTGCAGGCATGTAGAAATTCCTCTCAAGAATGGATTGAAAAATATGTCTCAATAAAACGAGTCATGAGGTGAAATTTATTAATTGGCAAAGTTGCCCTCTTGGACTTTTCTAGAAATGTAGTTCAAAACCAATTAAAACTGACCAAATCACCTCTTTGGAAAAATATCAAATAGACTCTTGGCGAGTTGCCATTGGACACAGTAGATAATTTTTGTATATTGAGCATGTGCACAAGAGGAATTTGCTTGATTCATTTCTCATCAAAAGATATTGAAGGTAAAATTTGACCTCTTTGAAAGGTTTCTAAAAATGTAGATGCAAAAAAGGAGAAATTGCATTTGGTTTTGATTTTTTAAAAATAGCAAATCAAATCATGAGACTCTGAAAACTGACATGTCAGCTCATCTTTGTATGGAGACTGCAGATCAACAACCATTTTGACTTAACAGTCAACCAGTTGCAAAATGCAAGCTCAAACGGGAGGCTAGTTTGCAAAACTAAAAGTTTGCCAACAACAAAAAAGTGTCAAATCCCTCCAGCTTCACTTTTCAAAACCCTGACAAAACTCATTGTGGTAAGCTAAAAATTGACATGCATACTCACATAGGACACATGAGTGGGTTTGTAAATGGGTTTCGCTTGAAAATTAGTAGGCTCCAAAATATGACCCTCAAAAGTACGTCATTCAGGCAGATTTGTCAGGGGCATTTCTGAGTGTGCAGAGACAAAATTTTGAAATGGGCATCTCAAATTTGCAAAATTTGAGAGTGGCATCAGACTGGGAGGACCAGTATGATTTTCCCTAAAGCTACGGCAGTGGTGGGACAGAGTCCCGATCATGGAGACCCAACACTAGGGGTCTGAAGGAGGTTAAGTACTCGATAGTTTTCTCTTTGCATTTTAGACAACCATCATAGAAACAAGACCCGAATAGCGGAAGGATTTTGCTTAGAAGCCATAAGAGATGGCATTGTCACTGTGGTGATCTGCAGACAAAGGTCTGCTAGACAGGACCCAGAGGGCATTGGGCATACAGTTGTTTGCACATGAGGTCAACCGACAAATAGGGATTTGGGGTTTGAAGCATCAGAAGGCTAGGATTGGACTGCTGCTTGGGAAAGTGGACTATAAGCGACACCCTAGGGACATAGTCCTGCAGTGGTGGACTGGAGAAGCTTGTTGGGCTTAGTTTTAATTTGTGAGTTTTCGCCAAGTTTTGACAGGGGGAGGGTGAAGTCCTACGATGGCGGACCCGATAGCGAAGTTCGTTGTTTGGAACTTACCTTTGTTTTCAAGTGTTGGCGACAACGATGATTAGGCCTGGGCCCACAAAGCATGAACTACCTAGCCAAAGAACGACGTTGGGAGGACAAGGTTCCACAACCGTCTAGTAGGTGATTTGAATGGTTTTTTCAAGTTTCCATCACATGGGTTTTGGACGTGATGCTTTTCTCTATCTAGGACATGTGTTTTCTTCTTTTAAATTCATTCATTTTACTAGAAATCAAGGGAAAACATGAAATGGGGTGCGAAAAACCAACTCACCTCAAGAACCTAATGAAGGAGGTGATCAAATCAGTTGGAAAACACATTGGATCGATGATAGCACTCGTTAGGATCAGAGGTGGCACATGGAGATGGCTCTAGATCATTCTGACCTCTTTCTGTTCAACTGACAAAGTGATAATGATAGCTCACATTTTCCTATTTATAGAAGATAAGGAATTTAATGCCCCTATTTAATTCAAGTACAGAAGACCAAATGTTGTTGAACTTCAATTTAAAAATGGTCATAGGAGCACATGGGTCTGACGGTCTAGCGGCCATTGACAGATAGTTGTTTAATCGCTTGGTGATGATTGAACAACACTAAAGGGTTCGGGTTCCACTGGGTGGAATGTCGTTGGTTGAAGGATGCTTGAGAGCTCACTAATAAACAGATGGCATCAGAGAGATCTAGTCTTGATAGGTACAATTCCACTAGAGGATGGCCATGAGGGACAGCGAAGAGGCAACAAAAGTATGGGAGGGGTGGCCCAGCAGGGCAAGCCCGATGATTCCCAAGGATGCTGACTTTAAAGCTCTAAGGAAAACACCATATGGGAACCCGCCAAGACTAAATACTTAGAAAGTTTTGAGGGGGAAAAAACAAGGTCAACTTAAGATGACATCCCTAAGAACTTACTGACCATTTTGAACACCAAACAAGGGGGCACACAAAATGAGGCAGCAACAAAAGTGACCCAACAAGGCAAGGGAAAGAGAGGGTCCTCGTTCTGAATGGGGTGTGTGTACTGAAGTCACAACAAATGGTGACTCTATTAGAAAATTCTCTCAAGCATTCTAAGGATATGTATTGATTCAGAGCCCAAAATATTTAGTTTTGTAGAATAGAGGCCAACCTGCAAAAGTGAAATAGGAGAATGAGGTCCTTAGTTGAGTCAACCTATGAAACATCTCAGAAGTGTGTGTTCAATGAATTCATTCCTTTCCTTAGAAACTGTGAGAAACAATGATCATTCAAACTGAGCAAGCTATATGAATCGTCCCACACAAAAAGTATCCTGGACATTGCCCCACTGCCAGTCAGGTATCCATAGCCCCGATGGAGTTATCGTTGTGATCCAACAAATATTGCTCTACTACCAACCGAGCATTCATAGCCCCGGTATAGTTACCCACACACCCATATGATTTCTTGATTTCAAAATTTCTTTTCACACTTTATTTTTTTGCTCAATTGTGTAAGCACTGAAGCCTATGATGGGTTTGGGAGCCAAAGTGGTCACTGGAGCAAACTTAAGATTTTTCACTTACTAAACCGTCATAATAGCTACTGTACAACTTTTTGGAAACTATTAATATGCATTTCATGCTAGGTCGAGTTCTAAGGTAGAGTTCAAATGAGGAAGTCATTCCACAGTAGCTATCAAGGATTGATGGTTGAGAGTGAACATTTAGCCAAAGAACACTAAGAGTGAGCAACAAAGTGAACCATTCATTGAATGAGCATGACCACCATAGTAGAAATGAAGAACACCCTTGTCAAAACAAAATAGCTGGGAAACATGCAAAAATGAAGTGAAGCAACACAAGGAGTGAAACAAAATCAAACCAGAAGCAACCTAAACTAACCTATGTACAAGTATTTATAGGAATAGCTCTAAAAGAGCTCAGGATTGGAAGTAATGCTTTAGGTGTTTTCCATTGACAAGAAATGGGACATCCTCACCAATTAGGGTCTTTAGGTGGAAAGTGTTGTCTCCAAGGATTTCGGCTATCTAAAAGGGGCCAAGCCAAAGCTTGTTGAATTTGTTATGTCCCCCTTTCTTTTCATGGGCCTTGTCCCAACATAGGAATAAATATGCAATTCTAAAGGCCTTGACTTTGGATCGATGGTCGAACCATCTCTTGACTACACCCTGATGTTTGGAAAAAAATTCTATTGCATAGTCATACACTTCTTCTAAATGCAACAACTCAAATAAGCGAGCTTCTCTACAATCACCCTCTTCGTAAAAGTCATTGATAAACTAGAGGGTGGGAATCTTCAAGTGGATTTGGAATATAGGATCTAGACCATAAATAATATGGAATGGGGAATCACCAAGGGCAGCCTTATGGCATGTGTGATCTACCCAAAGGGAAAAATGGAGTTTGGTGTGCCAGTCCTTGGGATTCCTATCAAGCAATTTTTTTATTACAATGATCAGGTTCTTGTTGGTGGATTCTGCTAGGAATTTTCCCTAGGGGTAATACTTGGATGAGAATTTGAGGGAAATTCTATAATCAAAGGCCCTACTTGCAAACTTAAGCAAGGAAAACGCAAGGCCATTGTCACAAACTAAGGCATAGGGGCAACCAAAATGATTTAATATAAAAACTTTAAGAAAATTCATAACTACCTTAGTTGTGCATTGTCTACATGCAATGGCTTCTGTCCATCTAGTGCAATAATTAGAAGCAATTAGAATGTACCTATGTCTTGTAGATGATAGTGGGCTTACCAGACCAATGAATTCGAGACCCCATTGTACAAACGGTCTCACCTCTAGAACTGGTTGCAGTAGGACAGTAGTGTTCTTCTCTCTGGTTGCGGTAGTCTGACATATGTGACACATACGAACATGGTTGTGAGCATCCTTGAAGACTGTCACCCAATAGTAACCTAGTCGCAAGATTTGATGTGTGGTGGAAGGGCCTAATCCATGACTAGTGCCATACTTTTCATGAAACTCTTTCAGAACCGGTCGACTTCTTGTTTGCCAAGGCATTTAAAATAGAAACCTTCATGATTCCTCTTGTACAATATAGATCCATGCAACATGTAGATACTACTTTTCAGCCTAAGAGCATGATTTTGAGCTCCTTGCAAGTGAGGCAGGCACTTATGGTTCAACAAATAGTAGACTATGTTATCATACCACTCCCCTATGGAAACATCCTCAAGCTAGTACTGTTGCACTATAAGTTCAGGTTCTACATCAGTTGTTGTCTCAACAATCATTCAGGTGATTGCTTTCCCTCTCACTAGCTTCATGGGATAAATCTCCATGTCATAATCCTGCAACAGGGTAACCCACTTTTCCCTTCATTCTCCCAGCTCATTCTGCATAAGTAATGCCTTCACTGTAATATCAGGGACAATGGAAAACACCTTATTGTGTAAAATGTAATGCCTAAACTTCTTAACTCCTCTAACAATACCATATGCTTTCTTTTCCACATTATGATATCTTAGTTTATCATCTTTCAAGGGAGATCTCATGAAGGCGATAGGGTTATCGCTTCCCTCATTGTATTTCTAGGTCAGAATGCTGGCACATGAGTGATCTAAAGCAAAAGAATAAATGTAGAATGGCTTCATATAGTTTGGGTTGACCAAGATAGGTGCCTCAGCATTGTCCTTCTTGATTTCCTCAAAATTTTGCTTTTCTTCTAGAGTCCACTTGATCTTAGTATCTTGCTTCAGCATAGCATTAAGTGGCTTGCCAATCTCGGTGAAGATTTGAGTTCTTTCTTGCTACCTGGCAGTTGAATCTTCAGTAAGGACTAGATGCACTTGGGGTCAATGGAGATACCTCATTCTAAGATAACATTCCCAAGCAATTTCCCTTCCATGACTCCAAAGATGAATTTCTTCGGATTGAGAGAAACTCTGAATTCCTGACACCTCTAGAAGACTTTACACAAATTATCTAGACATGGTCACTCTATTTCTTTGAGAGCATGGTCAAATAATCCATGTAGATGATTATGCACTTTCCAATCAATTATTTAAAAGCTATGTCAATGGTGCACTGAAAGGTGGCACTGGATTTGATGAGCCAAAATGGCATCTTCTATATGCAAAGGTGCCCCACTTGGTGGTGAATTCTATTTGGTGGAGATCTTCGTACTGCACCATGACTTGGTTGTATTTGGAATATCCATCAAGAAAGGACATCATTTGTGAACCATTGACAATCTAAAATACCTCATCTAATGAAGGCACATGATAGTTGTCCTTCTCTGAAGCTCTATTCATATTGTGGAAGTCCACACACAATATGATTTCTCCATTCTTTTTCCTAACCGGGACCAAGTTGGCCACCCATGTGGAGTGCCTGACTGGAAATATAATCCTTGTTGAAAGTATTTTTTGTACCTCTGTGTAGATGATGGGATCCAATAAGGCGTTGATATGACATTGTCTTTATCAGAATGTCTGCACATTGGGCTTGAGAGAGATGGTATGTGTGATGATGGAAGTGCCATAGGTCTTCAATTCTTCATATCTCCATGCCACCACATCATGATACTTCTACAAAGCATCCAAAATTCATTTCTTTTCTTTTGTAGTACATACTTTTTGAATAAAAACATTTTATATTTCCTCAGTTGTTTCGAGGTTGTTTATGTCACATTGGTTATTTATGGACTCTTTCTTTGCTTGCTGGTCCTGATCTCTAATCTGATCCAAATCAAATATGCGCTCAAGTAGAACCATGCCTCATGGAATAGTGTTGGTTTTGAAGCTAATGACTCCTATATCTAATTCAGCATCCTATGGATCAGCCTCATCACTTATTTGTGTTTCAAACATGTCAAAATTGGTTATGAACTCCAAGATATCTTTATCATTGTTGAATACCTAGAAGTGAGTGATATTGTTTGGCACAAATGGGGTAGAGGTCAATTCCATAGTGAAATTATCGAGTCCAGATAGGGATAGGGGTTGCAAAGTGTTGGTTGATTGGTACAAAGCATCAGCTATATGATTCTGAGAATGTGGGATGAACTGTATATTAAATGCATCTAGACCCTCTAAAACATCCCAAACTCTATGCCTATAGTTTGCTAGTCTTCTGTCATGGCATGAGTACAATTTTTGACTTGTTTGACTACTAGTTCCAAATCACCAAAAACTTGTAGCATCTTAACATTCTTTCTTAAAGCCATTAAAAGAACATGTACTAAAGCTTCATATTCTGCTACATTATTGGTGCAATAAAATTAAAGTCTATGGGTGAAAAAGTAGGTCTTACCTAAAGGGCTGATAAGCTCGAATTTGACACCGACTCCTTGTTTGGATTTGGACCCATCAAAGCATAGAGTCCAAAACTTAGGTGAGTCCTTGACTTTAAGGCCAATGCGGTGTGGCCTATCCTTTGGTTTCACACTTGCATCAAAGGTTTTCTGGGTAGATGTTGGTTGATTAATATCCACCGCTAGCTGCTCTATTGTCAACTCCTCTTCAAGAGAAATTTGTGCTTTGATATGTTCCACCATTGTCTAACACATAAAACATTCAAACTTAGAATGGGTAGCGTTGTGCACCCTGCACCAATTAGGTAGCAGGAGCTCTTGGAAATCCATTATCACACCCAAGCTAATATGATTTTGCATGCATTTTTCCATAAAGTATCAAAATCCATCTAGCAATCCTAAAGTGCCATCTTCAGGGGACTCCTCATCATTAGGTTCTACTAGCACTTCCGTGCTCTAAGGCACATGGGCGAAATCAATTGGAGGGCTACATTGGACCAAAAGGAGTCTACAACCATCATCTCTCCTAAATCTTCCAACTCTTCTTGATATGAGATGGGGGAGTAGTTCCCCTGCTCTGTCTCAACAAACAACACCTCATTGGAGTTATTATACTCGGTAATCATGAACTTCATACAGGGTTCCTAATCTATACGAATCTAATTTGGTAACCCTCTCCAAGGCAGCCACATGTGAGAGTGATCTATTGTATCATATTCATTCAACGTTTAGGTGAAGTCTCGCCCAAGGATGAGTCCATATGTGTCAGGAATGTATAAAACCTAGATGTCTATGACTTGTACTCTTGGATCTACAATGATCTGCATTGGGATCTGATTCATTTTCCCTACTATGTTAACCTCTATTTTATCCAGTTGAGTCACTTTTCTCCTTGAAGGTGTGGAAGTGATCCGAAGATCTTTGCATACTGATAGGGGCATGATGTTGGCTGATGCTCCTAAATCAAACAAGGAATTGTGAAAATTATTTCCAAATATCTAGATGGTGGTGAGGAAGGGAAATGTTTCTAGCTTCCCTTGGAAGAGGCCCATAGGTGTATCCATCTAAGCTACTTGATCTTTGTTCTTATCGTCAGCCTTATCCTTAGCTTTCCTAGAGGGCTAATCTTTGGGGTTTTTCCTATTGTTCCTATTTGATTCCCTTGTAGGCTGCTTACCTGTCAACTGATTTTGAGGTGGATTTCTCTTTTTACCATGAATTTGTTGGATGACAGGATCACTTGGAGGGTCTTCAAATGAGACTCTCTTGGATGGTATTTCTTGTGTGGCCTTAGAGGAAGAGGTTCCATTATTTACCCTAAAGAAGGCATACCTATCTGTAGGAACCCTAATTAACTGAAAGGAGGACAAGCTAATCCTAACTTTCTTGTACTCCTCTATGACATATTCACCCACTTTCTCAATTTTAGTTTCAAAGACTTTTCCTAGATGGCGAAGCTAGCAGGATGGGCTTCTATCTAATTTGGTTGACTTTGGGGTTGTCCTTGAGGTTGGTTTAGTGGCCGGTTTGAGGGCCTATCCCTAGTGAAATACTGAGTACGCACATGACGAAGACTGGGATTATTACTAACGTTGGGGTTAGGTAGAGTGCTGAAGTAATTGGGCGGAGTGGACATCGTAAAAGGTTCTCCTACTTGTCTATTCCTAAGGTAGTACAGAGTAGCTCTCTGGTGGAACATGTGAGCCTCATCTAAATATGGTTCCTCCTCGTCTATTGGACCATTGTCTACTAGATCAAAGAGGTAAGACATGGTTTCTTTGCCACTTAACTCTTGGATTTCATCCTCTTTTTGTGGAGCATCCTCATATTCTTGGACATTTATCTCACTCTACGGGAATGGTGCAAGATTGACCATGAGACAGGAGGAGTCATAAGGCTTGGATGGGACTAGGTCGCGGCATCCGGAATTGTCCACAATATTCTAAACTTCAACCTATAATATTTTTGTAGTCATGAGGAACTTGGGGCAGTCTAACATTCTATGGAAAAATCCTAAAAGTAAAAACTCAAAATCTCCTTGACACTAATGTAGAATACAATCCAAAGACTCAAGTATCTCTGAATATGTCTCCTCCAAATATTGATCCAAACTACCCACACTCATTTCAAATTGGAATAAATTATAATGTAGAGAATGAACTAGAGGGTCAAAGTGTTCCCTCATAATAAAAAAAGTAGAATTAACTTCATCAAAGAGAAGATGAATACAATAAATATTGTCTCCCAAATCTATAATTTGTGTGTTGAACGCTTTTGGAGACTAAGAGGGGGTGAATCAGTCTACACAAAACTTATCCTCTTCTGGAGCTTTAAACTTTCAACACAACTCAAACTCCTTTAGCGGATAAAGATAGAACTTTATGTAGAGTAGTAATAGAGAAGAATATATAAATCTGAATCTTTAACACATTCAAAAATCTTTACTAAAGAAATATATAGCAGTATTTAGATCAATAGCAAAGAGAAAGAGATAGAGAACACACACATGCGCAAGGAGACACTAGATATACATGGAAAACCCAATGAGGGAAAAACCATGGTGAGAGTTAACTCACAATATAAGGCTCACTACCAAAAGACTTGAAAGAAGGCTCATTACCTTAGAGAAAGATACAAAAATTACTTGCAACACTGAAGTACCAACTAACTCAAGAGAAAGATATAGAAGACCTGACGAGACTCACTATCTCAAATCAAGATACAAAAGATTTACATGAGAATTACAAATAATTCCAACACAACACTCTATTGACTAAGGTGTTCAAGCATAATTGATATTTCCCTTCACAGTATTTAGCACTATCTCTATTGTATATTCAATATAGCTCACACACATGCACACTTCTTTAGACTTGTAAACTTCTCCATCTAGTTTTATTTGAGATGATTGTTGATGGGAGTTTTATGCACTTTCTCAACATAGGAAGTGCATAGGTGCACTACCTCTCTTGAAAGGTAGAAATTCGCAAGCAAGTTACCAATCACTACCCCAAGGAATCTCGGGTGTTAGGTCATCTCGTGCATGGAATTCCTTAGTTGATATTTGATGCGATTTTGCTGGTTATCATAGGGAAGCTTACAGAGTTTTGCTGGAGATGAGGTGAATCTTAAAATGGAGTTCCTGAGATGGGAAGTTAGAGTACAGTTTGTTGTAGGTTTGAAAAAAAATCATAAACTCCTATTTTATCTTAAGATTTGGCTTTACAATGTGCAATGAACCTTAGCATAGGCTACTTATTAAAAAAAAAAGAGGAAAATGGTAGGGAAGAGAAGAGGTTCCTAGATTTAAAACTAGCAATGAATAGTGATCATGGAGGGTTCTACTGTGGAAGAATTCCTCTAAAAAGAATTTCACTTAACCAGATTGAGTCATAATATCATGAAACTTGTGCAAGCTTCTAAGGACTACAAATATTGAATCATTCATTCACCATAAACATGCATGAATAAAAGATAGAATTTTGGATCAGTTTTAGTTTATGCCTAGACTAACTTTACACAACTATCTACCATCAATAAACAACAAAAAGTATGGACAAGGAAAGCATCAACAAAACAGAAATCTACACAACCATTGAACAAAATTAACTATTCTATGAAATTAATCCAAAACCATGAAGAACGGAAAAATTAATCTATCTAGATCAACTAACAATGGGACATGAACCATGTAACATGTAAAAGAAACTCAAGAGTCCACCAAAATCCAATGAACTTCTATTAAAATTTCTATAGCATGCCCTTACAAAAACTCAACTCTCCCTTGAAAATGAGAGGAGACCCCTTATTTATAGTGTTCAAAAAGAAAAATGAATGGCCAAGATTGATTTGCATTGTGTGGCCAAGATGCACTAAAAACTATAGTTTCACCTACCCCCAAATATATTACAATTTAAAATTACATCTTTTTCTTTTTCCTATTTGGTCTTTATATGGCAGCACTATAGCACGTTGTCTTCTAGCTGATTTCCTTTACTGCAACTATCTTGTGAGGAGCTTGTCATCAATGATTGGGTTTCCTTCCTACTTCTTCAAAGTGGCATAGTCCATAAAATTTTTGATTAATGCTTGGAGTTTATCAATCTTCATTATGTTAGATTGGAGCACCTGGTAGTTCCACTACTTGGATCGGCCTATGAGTGTATCCCAATCTCCATCATAGTTAGTAGTGTTCTCCTTGACCTGTTCAAATCGGGTAAAATCCTGAGTATAAAAATTCATTAAATTCACGGTGAGCTCACCCGACATTCCATCTTCCATCTTATTGAAAGAAGGCTTTATCTTTTCTGGATCAATCTCGACGGCAGGCATGTCATAACCTATCATTAATCTAAAATACTGAACAAAATTTGCCCTGACGACTTTTTCCCAATCAATGCCAGGGTCCACCTTAGAGAGTACCTACTCCAATATATCCTCTCTATGGTCAAAGTCCATCTTCCACGTATCCACCAACCAGTGATCATCCTCTATCAGTGCAAGTTCTTTTTCCCATGTTTTCTTGGGTAGCTTGAGGATGGCCTCAATTTTAGGATAAGTGGACCCATTATCCCTGGGAAGTAGGTGAAAAAATTCCTCGTGCCCTCTAGGTGTTGTTGTACTTCCAAGAACTTATATGGTGTCCTGACAACATGATTAATTCCCATGTTTCCAGCATATAGGACTTGTCAGAACCAATCCTCCATAGTTTTAGTTTAATTCTTCCTTTTCTTGAGTTTGTCGATCTTCTCCTTGGATAACAGTTGTGGTGGAGTTGAGGATGTTGTGGGTAGTTCCTCTGTGGATTACCATTGTTGAATATAGTCAGTCAAATTAGCTAGAGGTGGCTTAAGTTCTTCCTTGGAGACCTTATCCTTCTATATCAAATGTACCACTATGGCAACAAACTCTTGGAGATGACCTATTTTCTACTCCCTAGTGGTTTTTCCCAAGTTAATGGTGGAGATTTCATAACTTATCCCCTCTTCCCCAACAACTGGCATGGAAATTTGTATAGTCCTTGATCTAGAAGCATCCATGGTAAGTTTGTATCTAACTTTAGGATTCTTTTCTTTCTTCGTGTTGACCTGTACTCTAGCTAAGATAGCCTCAAGTCTTTCCTTGGGATCTCTGGGAGCCAGGGTCCTCTTTTCTAGTTGCTTTTCCAGCCACTCGAGCATCTGAGACTCTTCCTCAGGTGATTCATGATCACCCTCTTCTTCATTCCTCATGACCTCAATCTCTTTATCAGCTAGAGCTTCTTGCTTCATTTTCATGTCTTCTCCTTCTTCTTCATTAGAGTCTCAGATAAACACGGTGTATTTGATCAGGGACTTGGTGGGTGTGCATTTATTGGGGCTCTCTTCTTCTTTATAGGTCTTCTCCTCTTCTTTAACCTCCTACTTATGTTCCTCAGGATGTTCTTCTTCTTCATGAGACTCTATGTTAGGCTTACCCATCTCAAACTATTCTTCGGGTTTATCTTCTTCTTTATTCTCCCCTTCCTCATGTTGAGGTGGCTTATCTTGTTGTTTATTTTCTTGTCTTTCTTTTCCTGCTGAGAGAGGCATTTCTTTTATTTTCTTGTCTTTCATGTCCTACTAAGAGAGGCGTGTATTTCTTGTCTTTCTTGTCCTGTGGAGCTTTCGTCCTATTCTCCATTTGGAGGCTTGGTATCTTCCTCCATTTTATCACTTGGCTCCCTTTCTTCCTCGGAAGGTTCCTTTTCTACTTCCTCTCCAACATCCCTCAATTTTGAGCCAACTCCTCCTCAAAGTCTATGTCAAAAATCTCCATAATGTACTTGGTGTCATCCTCTTCTTTATCACCTTCAGAGGATTATGTTTCTTCTCCCTCGCAGACCACCCTATCAATCTGCAAATGCTGGTCATGATAGTCGTTTGCTTCCTCCTCCAATTACCTTGTTGTTTCCTTTTCTTGCTTCTCTAACTCCTCAGATATTTTCATCATGGCTATCATCTCTGGTGGTTTAGTTGGAGGAGTTGCGGTAGGAATGTTGGCTAGAACCTGCGCCAGAGCAGCTTGGATGGTTAGATTCATCCATACTTAAGAAAGCTCAGTGGGAACATTCTACATATGCTAAGAGAAGGCCTCTAGAAGTGAGAGTGCAAGAATTTGTATTGCTATTGTTTCCATTGGTAATGATGTAGTCGGAGACATGGAAGCAAAGGAAAGTGGAGAAGTTGTGGTGGAAGAAGAGTCAATGGTCACTACCTGCACGACAGGTGGAGAAGAGGCAAGATAGACCGACACATCCACCATAGGAAATCAAGTAGCTACCATTTGTTGAGAGGTAGGCAAAGGGGCAATAGTAGTGGAGGTGGTAGGTGGAGATTTTGGCTACTCAACCTCCATTTATTCTCCCTCATGGAGTGGATCCTCTTGAATGGTAGGCATTTCAATGAAACTACCTAACTTCTTATGTTTCTTGGAAGGTTCTCCTTCTGAAGCCTTTCTATCATACACCTTAGGATCTGGTTGTTGCTCAGCAGCCTCTTTCCTCTTCCTTGATCTAGTGGATGGAGGAGAATTTGAAGTCTCTCCTGATGGGGAAACAACTATCCCATTGTCTATTTCACTTTTTTGGCTCATTCTCAAGTGCTTCATAGGTTAAAGTGACCCATTACTACTTCAATTGGGTGACTCGCCAATACACCCTTTTTTTTGAGCCTCAATGGGCTTGGTTAGAATGTTGAGGTCATCAACCTCCTATTCATCCTAGTCAATCAGTGGCACTGGGAGATTGTCAATTGCATTATACCGAGGATCCATGGATGTGATTTCATCCTCTTCTACCTAATCTAGCATGGGGAATAGATTGACCCTCTTTACAAAATATGCAGTCATCCACATATAGTGCCTCATTCACACTTCATTATCATATTTGCAATTAGCCCAAAATTCCTTGATGCTATGTAGATGGGCGTATTCAGGTTGAAGTGATTTCTTGATATTTTTATAGGGATTCATCTGTGGCCATGTAGCGTGGAGTCTCAAATTGTATTCTGCCAGTTCCTTCTCTGAATTGTCCACACATGGAGGTATGGAGTTCGTATATCCCTTGACCAAAGGAAAGGGAATAAGGATTACCTACCCTATTTTTGCTACTTAAAAGGGCATGCACATGCCATAGCTTCTAAGAGAGCTCTAATAGTATTATCCAGTCATTGGGATACTAGGGAAACTTGTAGGGTCTTTCTAAAAATCCTTTTGCATGAATATATGTGAACTTCAGATACTTGATGATTAAAACAAAAAACTACTTCAGAAATGCATTGGCACTATGGGAGACTCTCCTCTCGAAGTCACCCCTGAGCAATCTGATGATATGACCTATGAAAGTGTCATTGACCCTATAGTAATCCCTCTTGAAGTTTTTGAATTGTAATTGAGGGTATTTGTTATAGACTTTTAGCTCCCTACCTGGTTCCTCATCTGGAGCTATGAACAAACCTCTATATTGCACTTGTTCAACTAGTGAATGGACCAAGTAGGATGTCATGTAAAACCTAGAGGTTTTCTTTACATCCACAAATTGCTCATGGAAGTGGTCACTAATTATCCCTGCCAAATAAAACTTGGTTTCCCCATGGAGAATTTCTTCAGTGAAGTATAGCATCCATTCTTGTCCAAGTAAGCAATAGTAGGAAAGCCCATTACTCTACTTAGTAGGGTCACCAAATTATGATAATCTTCATAAAAGTCACTACAAAAGAGCTCCCCGAGAACCTTTGTAGTAGTGTCTGTCTTTTCCTTCAACTAGTATTGATTAATAAGTCTTTTATATTTAAGGGGATATTCATCCCACATATCCTTTCCATCATTCATGGTTAGCAGTTTCATCTCCCTGAAGGTAGGGATATGAAAAGTATTTGTTATTTCCTTAGTAGACATGTCATCCAACACATTTCCATCTTTTTCTACTATGGTTCTAGTTTCCTCTTGGTAAGCCTCCCTACAGACCATAATAAGCTTAGGGGTGATGAGGGCAGGAGGAAAGCCTGCAACCTTAGCCAACCCACTGCTTCTAATGTTTCATGCATCCTTTTTTTTAGGGTTGATTCAGACTCTCTGCCTGAATTCATCGATGTCTATATGTCTGATGTTTGTGTCGATGACCTCCTTCTAGGTTGAGGTGACTTTGGATTTCAAGGGTTCCCATTAGAACTGATACTTCATCTGGTCCTTATCTTCTTTTCCACAGGGTGCCTTAGTTTTCTTTCCTTTGTCTTTCTCTGTGGCTGCCCTTGAAGGTCCTACACTTGATTCCATATATCCTACAGGAAAAAGAGAGGTTCGAGCATATTCGAGCATGAAAATATGGACACATTAGTCGAATTGTTGCAAACGAAATTAGACTAGATAATTCAGCATTTGAGAAATCTAACATATAATCCAGATTGTTATTAGCAGTTCATAGGAGGGATTTTCGATGATTCGGGCTCCAAGGGTTGGGCTTTTCTGGCCTGATGGCTATTTTAGAGTTGTTGCAAGAGGGATGACAATCAGGGCATAGCGGCCCACCTATCCTAACCAACCTTCAGATTTGGCCATTTCGAGGAGTCCACTAAGGGGAGTGCCTTATTTTAACATGTGGGTCAAAGTCAATATATTAATTGGAGGGCATTTGGATCACCTTTTGGGTGATCAAAACTAGAGAGGAGCTCTATCATTTAAATCTATCATTAAGGATGCCTTTCGTGAGACAACATTTTGAGGGTGGAGTTTCACCAAGCGGGATCCACAGCTTTGGAGGGTGGTTACCAACTCACTTTATTGCCTCGACATTTTAGGACAAAGAGAGTAGAAAGACGTTGGTTGTTTAGATTGTGTTCATTGTCATTCAAAAGTTTTGCGGCCAGGGCGAGGTCAAGTTTCGATGGCCCAGAGGATGAGTGTGGTTTTTCCTAAAGCTATGGTGGTGGTGGGATGGAGTCCCAATCATGGAGATCCGACACCAGGCGTGCGAGGGAGGTTAAGTACTTGACAATTTTCTCTTTTCATTTCAAATAGCCACCATGGAACTGAGACTTGAATGTTGGAAGGATGTTGCTTACAATTCGTAAGAGATGTCATTGTCACCATGACGATTCACGAATGGAGATTTGCTAGTCAGTACCCAGAGGGTGTTGGGCATATAGTTGTTTACGTGGTTGTTTGCACATGAATTCAACTGGAAAATAGGGAGTTGGGGTCCGAAGCATCAGAAGGGAAGGATTGGATTGCCACCTAGGACAGTGGACTATGAGCAATGCCACAGGGATGGAGTCCCGAGGTTGCAGACCTGGCAAGCTTTTTGGGCTTAGTTTTAATTTGTGAGTTTTCACCAAGTTTCAATGGCGGGAGGGTGAAGTCTATTGTCAAGAAGTTACCTTTGTTTTCAAGTGTTGGTGACGGCGATGATCAGACCCGGTCTCGCAAAGTGTGAAAAATATCATGAAAAAGCTTCCATTATTGCCACATCCCCTCAAGAACACAACCAAAGAAAAGGAATAAGTATTTTCAACTAGATCTCCATAAGTAACCTAGAAATCCAACTCAAGAGACAATGAGACATGAAAGCGACCAATTAGCGACATGCAGATCACATAGGAACATTACTTCAACATCCAACATCACTTATTCTTTCATACTATCATGCCATCAACAAAAACCATAGACAAAATAGGTATAGAAAACATTGTTTAGGAAACACATAATACATAATCAAATTATGTAACATTTGTAGAACAACTTGTAGACCACTTAAACATATGATATTGGAATTGATAAATTGCATAGATGTTGTGAGCACATTCACCAAGCTATAGGAGTAGAGACATCAATGTGGAGAAATGTAGAGCATTTCCTGGACTAGTCCAAACAACTAGGAACACTTCCAAATTTTTGTAATTCACATAAACCTTTTCTGAGACAGAAAGTTGTAGAACATGAAGTCAAAATGGAGTATGTTCCTAGAAAGGATTAGATTACAAATATTTTTACAACCATTTGTAATTGAGATGTGTTTAGTCCTTGATTGCATTATTGAATTCTCATAAATTATAATAGAACTTGTATTCTCACCTTTGTTTTCAAGTGTTGGTGACAACGATGATCAGGCTCGGGCCCGCAAAGTGTGAACACCCTAACTAAAGAATGGCACCGGGAGGACAAGGTTTCACAACCATCTAGTAGGTGATTTAAATGGTTTTTTCAAGTTTCCATCACATGGGTTTTCCTATAAAAACTCTTTAAATTGAATTTACTTGATGCAGTCCTAAGTAGGATAGGTCAAGACCCAAAATTATCATGACAAAGCTTCCATTATTGTCACATCCCCTCAAGAACACAACCCAAGAAAAGAAATAAGTATTTTCAGCTAGATCTCCATAAGTAACATAGAAATACAAATCAAGAGACAATGAGACATGAAAGCCACCAATTAGCAACATGCAGATCACATAGGAACATTACTTGAACATCCAACATCACTCATTCTTTCATACTATCATGCCATCAACAAAAACCATAGACCAAATAGGTATAGAAAACTCTGTTTAGGAAACACATAATACATAATCAAATTATGTAACATTTGCAGAACAACTTGTAGACCACTTAAACATATGATATTAGAATTGAGAAATTGCGCAGATGTTGTGAGGACATTCACCAAGCTATAGGAGTAGAGACATCAATGTGGAGAAATGTAGAGCATTTCCTGGACTAGTCGAGACAACTAGCAACATGTCCAACCTTTTGTAATTCATAGGAAACTTTTATGAGAGAAAAAGTTGCAGAAAATGAAGAAAAAATGGAGTATGTGCCTAGAAAGGATTAGATTACAAATATTTTTACAACCTTTTGTAATTTATGAGATGTGTTTAGTCCTTGATTGCATTATTAGATTCTCATAAATTTTAATAAAACTTGTATTGTCACATATGTTTTCTAGTGTTGGTGATGGTGATGATCAGGCTCGGGCTTGCAAAGCATGAACACCCTAACCGAAGAATGGCACTAGGAGGACAAGGTTTCACAACCATCTAATAGGTGATTTGAATAGTTTTTTCAAGTTTCCATCACATGGGTTTTGGGCGTGATGCTTTTCTCTATCTAGGAAATGTGTTTTCTTCTTTGAAATTCATCATTTTACCAGAAATCAAGGGAAAACATGAAACATGGTGCTAACGGTTGACTCACCTCAAGAACCTGATGAATGAGGCAATAAAATCAGCTGGAAAACATGTTGGATCAACAATGGCACTCGTCGGGCTCAAAGGTGGTGCAGGGAGATGGCTCTGGATCGTTCTAACCTTTTTCTGCTCAAATGACAAAGTGATAATGACAGCTCAATTTTTCCTATTTATAGAAGTTGAGGCATTTAGTGCCCCTATTTAATGCAGGTATGGAAGACCAAAGGTTGGTGAGCTTCAATTTAAAAACAGTTGTGGGAGCACCGAGGTCTGATGATCGGGCGACCATCGACAGATAGTCGTTTAATCACCTAGTGATGATTGAATGGTGTTGAAGGGTCCGGGTTCTACTGGGCGGAATGTCGTTGGCTGAAGGACATTGGAGAGTTCGATAATAAATAGATGATGCTAGGGAGATCAGGCCTTGACAAGCAAAATGCCTCCAGAGGATGACCATGAGGGGTGGCAAAGAGGTGACAAAATTCTGGGAGGGACAACTCGGTAAGGCGGGCTTGATTAGTCCCAAGGATGCCGACTTTAAAGCACTAAGGAAAACACCAAATGGGAACCCGCCAAGACTAAAGACTTGGAAAATTTTGAGGGGGTAAAATCATGGTCAACTTAAGATGACATCCCTAAGAGCTTACCAACTATTTTGAACACCAAACAAGGGGGCACACAAAATGAGGCAATAACAAAATTGACTTGGCGAGGTGAGGGAAAGATAGGGTCCCCATTCTGAATGGGGCATGTGTGTTGAAGGCACAACAATGATCTTGCATTTATATCCATCACAACACTTTAATTCTTCAATTAGGTCAGCCACGTAGTCGATCACCAAAGCATAATCTAGTCATATCTTGAGGATAGCGAGCACTAGTACCAAAACAACAATATATGACTAAATAAACTACTAAAAATTACATATAAATGACTAATTTTGGTCACATGACCATTGGTAGTTTATTGCCGGTCATTTATAATGTGACCAAATTTATGACTAAACTATTTTAGTCATTTATCTAGTCATTGATTTGGTCATTGATTTGGTCATTTATTTAGTCATGGTAGTCATTATAGACATTTATTTAGTCATGGTTTAGTCATGTTAATCATTTATTTAGTCATTTATGAACTAATGTTTTCAGATGTGTATGCAAACTCTTATGTTTGGAGAATGGTATTACAATAACTAGTCTATGAAATTGCAAACCAAGTGAAAATTCTAATGTGATTGAATAATATAAAACTCTAAAGCTCTTATGTTATTAAAACTTCAACAAATTTGGGATTGAAACAACATTGGAAAATAATTCTCTATAAATTCAAACTGTATATAAAATATGTTACAAAGAACTCTATATATAGAGTTTTGAATACAAAATCTTTTGTAGTATGCAAACTGCTGATTTATTATACTTTTAAAATTGAAAAAAAACTAAACCTAAATGGTGTGAATGTATGTCTTCAGTGATGCCACTATTGCACATGAGATGGGTAGTAAATGCATCCAGTAAGGCATTGTTTTTGCATTTTCTCCTTGCTCTATACCTATCAAAAATTAAAAAATAAACATATTACTAGGTAGCATAAACAACAAATATCTTAAAAGCAGATACCCATAACCATTAGAGTAAGTCTAATAAATAAAAATGCATAGAATTAATGATATTACAAAAGAAATGCATTCGCAAAAGAATTAATATGAGAGTAATATCTTAAATATTACTAGCTTATCAGAGCAATATCTCCTTGCTATGTACTATCCATAAACATATTACTAAATAGCTATAAACAATGAATATCTTAAATGCAGATACCCATAAGCATTAGAGTAAGTCTAATAAATAAAAAATGCATAGAATTAATGATATTGCAAAAGAAATGCATTTGCAAAAGAATAAATATCAAAGTAATATCTTAAATACATTACTAGATTATCAAAGTAAGTCTAATAAATAAAAAATGCATAGAATTAGTGATATTGTAAAAGAAATGTATTTGCAAAAGAAATAATCTCTACTTTTTCTATTGTGTATTCAATTATTGTATTATTCTTTAAATCAAATCACCACAATATTTTGAAAACTTAAATTTCATTCTAAATTTAAATTAAATTCTAATTTCTAATTTAAAATTTTTTAATTTAGATATAAAAGCAACCTTTTTTTTTTAGTTTTTCTTTTCTAATGAAAAAGAAAAACTAAAAAAGAAAGATTGCTTCAAAAAGCTAAGCTAGTAATAGAATTATTTAAGAAAAACTAAAAACTTAAATTTCATTCTAAATTTAAATTAAATTCTAATTTCTAATTTAACAATTACTAATTTAGATATAAAAGCAACCTTTCTTTTTTAGTTTTTCTTTTCTAATGAAAAAGAAAAACTAAAAAAGAAAGATTGCTTCAAAAAAACTAAGCTCGTAATAAAATTATTTAAGAAAAACTAAAAAAAAATTAGAATGTCTCTTGATAACTAAAATTCTATTGTAATAAAATTATTTAAGAAAACTTAAAACATAAATTTCATTCTAAATTTAAATTAAATTCTAATTTCTAATTCAACAATTACTAATTTAGATATAAAAGCAACCTTTCTTTTTTAATTTTTCTTTTCTAATGAAAAAGAAAAACTAAAAAAAAAGGATTGCTTCAAAAAACTAAGCTAGTAATAAAATTATTTAAGAAAAACAAAAACCTTCAAAAAAACATAAATGTATATTATCAGCAGTGACTGCAACCATGAATGGAAGATACACTATGAAGTTGTGAATGTGTTCGAAATAAATTATTGAAAGCATTGTGAGAATAAAATGGGTTCAAGAATACAAGCCTAGATTATTTACAAAATCTACTTCAAGAACAAAATCTAAAAATGAATGAAAATAGGCCAGAGATTTTAGGAAATGCCAAAAGTTGTGATATTAAGTGGAAAGAAGTTGAAACAAAGCCCTCTATTAAAATCAAGATTTCCAATAAATATAATAATTCTCTCAGTTATGAAGGTGCTCTTTGGGAATTCAGACACACTTTGGCTACTCTTGTCCAATTTGTCATTCATCCCATTCACAATCAGACACTTTACTTGGATGAAAAGTATAAAATAAAATTAAAGAAATAATTTTAGGGAATGCTATTTATATAGTTTTTGGAGTTTTCTTTGTAGAAACGTCAAGTATACAAAAGTTTTTTTTATTGAGTATTGGGTCTCTACCACACACCCATGAGGAAGAGAAAATGAATAGAAAGAAAATTACCCAGAATGAAGGTCACGACCATTAGAACACAAAAAGCCCTCAAAATAATGAAAATAGTAAGTTGAGAGTGCAAAGTTTTACATTTTCTACAAAAAAGAAAGTAACCCATCAAGATTTGTGCAGGGAGATACAAGGGTTTTTATCATATTGCCTCTACTGAGCTTGAATCAAGCCTATTCTCATAGAAATTTAAGAGATAAGAATAATGAAACTTACACAAGATTGTTGTAAAGGAGACACCCTCCAAAGTCTTCAGAAATGAGCCTCAAAGATACTCTAATGGCAGTCAAACAAAGAGGAGAGATATCAAAAAATGGTAAGAAAAGGAAATACAACAGAAAATACTCAGTTGCGACCAAGTGAGCTCGATAAAATGCTTCAAAATGGAGAATACTTTTCAATTTCAAAACCAAAGACTTACCTCAGCAAGTTTTTTTTTCATGAAAATCATCAGAAATAACAGAATGAGTCACCATTCCACTCTCAAACCCTACCTAGGCATGGCGGTGTTGAGTTTTCTCCAAAAATACAAGTGAAAAATGAAATGAGATTAGGGCTCGGTTTCTTTTTGATTTAGGGTGTTTTCATTACCCTAGGCCGAATGGTTGATTTTTCACATTGTATTAAAGAAAATAGGTACCTTTTTATGATTTTTATTAGAAAAAACAAATACCATCGCCCACTTTCCTGCTTTTTTACTTCATTTGATTTTGATTTCAAAATTAAATCTATCGCTTTGAAATATATTATAATATAAATATTATATTATATTATATTATATTATAATACAACAATTATATCATATTATTATATAATATATTATATATATAATAATAGTATAATATTATATTATTATATAATATATTATATATATAATAATAATATAATACTATATTATTATATAATATTAGTATTTAATATAATATTATATAATAATATATATTATATAATATCATATTATATTATAATTTATTATTATAATATATTGTATTGTAATATAATATATTATTATTATTATATTATATTATAATACAATACACTCCCTCAATTCAAATTTTTTTAATTAACCACTTTAATGTCATTGTCTAATTTTTAGGTGTGACTAATTATTTAGTCATTTTTATTTGTTGGACTAATTATTTAGTCATCTTTATTTGTGTTTTGAAATGAAAGATAGCCCTCAAAATGCAATTGGATTGTTTAAATCATATTTTATTAGTGAAATTGACCACAATTGCTCTTTGATACATTTGACATGCTAACACAACAGGAAAATCAAATTGGATTCAAATCATAGTTAAAAACATTAATGATTCATTAACATAATGAGTAATAAAAGTTAAAGAATGTAAATGTTAATTTTTTTATAAAATATGTGGAGGCCTTAAGACTGCACCAAGAGCCAATACCTTCCACACAATAGGTATTTTTGGTGCATCAACCAACCTAGGTGGCCAAATGTCCTGCTTAGGTAGGGGTCCCATGAGGGGGGCTTAAGCTCTATGGATTATGATCAAATTTGAAAGAAAAAATAATAGAGTAATAGTCATTTATTTAGTCATTAATTTAGTCAATTATTTAGTCATTTATTTAGTCATTTAGTTGTGATTTTATCTGATGACCAAATTAGTCACTTATAAATGACCAAATTAGTCATTTATTTTCCAAAATCTGCTAGTGGAGGAGAAAAAAAATATTAACACTTCTTTAAATATGATCCAAAATTATTTACACAAGTGCACATCAACCTAAGTTGAAATTAAGGAAACATGTGGATGAAACATTGAAGCACATAATTGGTTGTCTCATAAAAACTCTTTATATTGAATTTACTTGATGCGTTCCTAAGTAGGATAGGTCAAGACCCAAAACTATCATGACAAAGCTTCCATTATTGTCACATCCCCTGAAGAACACAACCCAAGAAAAGGAATAACTATTTTCAACTAGATCTCCATAAGTAACCTAGAAATCCAACTCAAGAGACAATGAGACATGAAAGCGACCAATTAGAAACATGCAGATCACATAGGAACATTACTTGAACATCCAACATCACTTATTATTTCATACTATCATGCCATCAACAAAAACCATAGACCAAATAGGTATAGAAAACTCTGTTTAGGAAACACATAATACATAATCAAATTATGTAACATTTGTAGAACAACTTGTAGACCACTTAAACATATGATATTGGAATTGAGAAATTGCGCAAATATTGTGAGAAAATTCACCAAGCTATAGGAGTAGAGACATCAATGTGGAGAAATGTAGAGCATTTCCTAGACTAGTCCAGACAACTAGCAACACTTCCAACCTTTTGTAATTCATAGGAACCTTTTCTGAGAGAGAAAGTTGCAAAACATGAAGTCAAAATGGAGTTTGTGCCTAGAAAGGATTAGATTATAAATATTTTTACAACTTTTTGTAATTTACAAGATGTTTTTAGTCCTTGATTGCATTATTAGATTCTCATAAATTTTAATAGAACTTGTATTGTCACATAGTATAAGAATTGGTTTGTCATACACCACCTCTACACCCTTTAAGGTTTGCTTCATCCAAAGCACCCAAGTGTAGCAAGATACTACAACAATGTATTCTACTTTTTTTGTGGATAAAGAAATTGAATCTTGCTTTTTGCCTTACCATGAGACCAATCTATCTCCCAAAAATAATGCACTTCCACTTATACTTTTTCAATCATCAACACAGCCTACCCAATCAACATCAGTATAGGCACTTAGAGTGAAATTTTGATCCTTTTTGTACCATAGCCCATAATTTAAAATTCCCTTAAAATTTGAAGATCCTTTTCATAGCTTTTTCATGAGATTGCTTAGGATTGGCTTGAAACTTTGTAACCAAACATACCACATGCATTATATATAGCATGGAAGTAGTTAGGTACAATAATCCTACAATCATAGACCTGTAGAGAGTCTGATCAACCTTCAAAGACTCATTTTATTTTCTTAGGTGATAACCAGTCACCATAGGGGTGCCCATAGGTTTGGAATCTTCCATTCCAAACTTATTTAACATTTCTTTTACATATTTGTCTTGAGAAATAAAAATTTCACCATCTTTATGAATAATTTAAAGACCAAGAAAGAAGGATAACTCATCGATCATTGACATTTCAAATTCTTTCTGCATATTCTTTGCAAACTCTTTACACATAATATAATCTCCACCAAAGATGATGTCATCAACATACACAACTACAATCAAAAACCTGTAACCTTGAACTTTAATATATATATTATTTTCTACATTACCCTTCCTAAATTCTTGCTGAAGTAGATACTTATCTAGCCATGCATACAAAGATATGGGAGCTTGTTTAAGACCACAAAAATCCTTTTTGATTCTGCAATCCATGTTCAGATCTTTAGATAACTAGAATCCATCTAGTTTCTCAATATATACATCCTCCTCCAAATAATCATTCAAAAAAGTTGACTTGACATCCATCTGATATACTTTGAAGTTCTTATGAGAAACAAGAGCAAGAAACATTCTTATAGCCTCCATTCTAGCTACCAGAGAAAATGTTTCCTCAAATTCAATGCCTTCTACTTGTGAATATCCTTTGCAAACCATTTTGGCCTTGTTTCTCACAACTTCACCTTCCTTTTTTAGCTTATTCCAGAACACCCACTCTGTTCTTGTTGAATAGGACAATTGAAAGGAGGGTGAATCAGTTGTCACAAAATTAAACCTTTAATTCAATCATGAAACTAATACTTAATACTACTTGAATGATTAATCATCAAATGCTAATGCAGAAACTCAAATCCAACACATAAACAAAGTAACACCAGATTTACGTGGAAAACCCAATGAGGAAAAGAGCATAGTGAGGATTAACTCACACTATAGAGAATATCAAAACCAATTACAAAAGGGCTTACTACCTGAAATATGGACTCACTATCCAAAATAAGGACTCACTGTCCAAAACAAGGACTCACTATCCAAAACAAGGACTCACTGTCCAACAAGGCTACAACTCAAAGATAAAAAAGATGGCTAACTACCAAAATACAATAGTTATGGCTCACTACCAAAAGTATGAACTAATGGAATACACCTTCCTTGTGTTGAGTCCAATTCTGAGTGAAGCTTTATATAAGTAGTACTACTTCTCCCAGCAGTCGCTCAATAAGTCTATTTTGATCTTCAAATGATAAATCAATTAGACTTGCACAATGCACATACACTATATTATCTTCATTTGCGTTGTTCACTTTGCTCTTCTACTCTCTTTCTTCTTTTCTTCTATATTTTTCAGAGAGTCTCGTATATATAAATATACATTATATATATATACATATACATATATATATGCATACATATGTATATTTTATTCATCAATTAGGTCAGCATCATGTAAGGTTAATGCATTTCTTATGTCGAGAAAACATCCATAAAACATAAATAGTCCTCATAATATATTGCATATGCTAAGTCAGCCAAGATCTTGAATATCAGAATCATAGCTTGTCTCATGGTAGAAACTAGACCCAAAAATCAATACACTAGATCACAAATAACAAACATCTTTAACAGTGAATAGCTTTTGGTAACAATCTCATATATTCATTACTATGTTGAAATCAATGAAAACCTATTGAGATTAATGAAAACCATTTGATGCAACCAAATTTCCAACAATTCCTATCACATTCTTGTTAGTAGGTCTAGGAACCATTTACCTAGTCTAATTATTTTCAGTCTAATTCAGCTCTTCCTCCATTGTTGTTATCTAATTTTCATCTTTATTGACATTCACAAAGTTCTTGGGCTTAACTTTTGAAAAAAAGCATATATTTACTTGCTCATTGGTTCTTGCAAACTTCTTCTTGGTTAGCACACCTTCATCCTCGTCTCCAATGATCTAATCTTTAGAGTGATTCTTTTGTACATATTTTGCTAGAGTCTTGAGAGTATTCACTAGTTCCAATTCCTTCTATTCTTTCTCTTCAATTTCATCTTCCTCTTCTTCTTCAATCTAGAGAAGCATATTGTTGGCCTTGCCATTGCACCAAAAGGTCAACCTATCAATGCCCGATACAAGCATTAGTTAAGATCCATATGAGGCAGTTAGACCATGTCACAAACCCAAGTGTTGTGCTACAAGGAAGACCAAGGGACACACCATCTTGCAATAATAACCCTCCAACAAAAGTGAGGGGTTTGAACCTATAACCTGGCCCTGATACCAACTATTGGCCTTGCCATTGTACCAAAAGGTCGACCTGTCAATGCTCAATACAAGTGTTAGTTAAGATCCACAAGAGGTGGTTAGACAATGTCACAAACCCAAGCATTGTGTTGCAAGGAAGACCATGGGACACACCATCTTGAAAGACATCAGATCTAGAAATTTCAAGTTCATGTGAGATCTGACACAAATATTCATCAACTTTGACATTTGTACTTTCAATAATCTTTTCTAGCATCTTGTTGTAGCATTGGTATGCCTTTCTCCTTGTAGAATAACCAAGAAAGATTCCTTCATCACATTTGAATCAAACTTTCAAAGTTCATATTCATCTCTTCTAATGTAGCATCTACTTCTAAAGATTGAAATATTTAATATTAGGAGGTCTTCCATATCATATCTCATAAAGGGTCTTACTATTTTTGACCCTCAGCTATACTCTATTCAACAAATAGATAGTAGTGTTAACTACTTACTTCCAATACACATTTGGTAGGTCAACATATTTCATCATTTTTCTAGCCATTTCTTGCATAGTTCTATTTTTTCTTTCAACTACCCCATTCTATTCAGGGGTTCTAGGAGCAAACAATTGTCTCATTATTCCACAATCTTCACAATATTTTTCAAATTCATAAGAGGTAAACTCACCTCCTCTATTTGACCTTAAACATTTTATTTTAGCATCCATTTCATTTTCTACTTTTGATTTAAAGATATTGAACTTTTCAAAGGCTTTTGATTTCTCTTTCAAGAAGGAAACCCAAGTCCTCTATTGTAATCATCTATAAGAAACTAAAGTACCTTTCAACTTGTTGGCTCCTTATCCTTGTAGGGGCACATAGATCATTGTGAATTAGCTCCAATGTTATTGATATGGAGCACTCCTTTCTTTTGAAACTATTATTTCTTTGCTTTCCCATGTAACATTATTTGCATAATGTGTTTGTAGGAAAGGAGCTAGAATTTGGGATAAAAAGCTTGATAATGTCAAGATAGATGGGGAAGTTATTTCCCTAGTTCTAAGGGGTAAATATCATATGCATAATGTTGAAAAGGGTGAAAAATAAAATGATAAAATAATGGACAAGGATATATAATACCTTCTTAATTACCAAAGTATGCTATTATGGAAATGTTTCAAATATTGTCTCAGGTTAAGGTTACAGTCCCATTGTTGGAGATGATGAGGATTGATGAGCAAAAAAGCAAGGTAGTTTCCCTCATTAAAGATGAAACTATGGCCTATAATGATAAGATGGTGATTGCTCCAACCAAAGTCAAAAAAATTCAAGTAGAGAATGAAGAAGTGGAAGGAGTAACTAATGAATACCCTCAAATATACTTGGGAACTACAATCACTACATGCCCAAGTCAAGTCAACCCATTGTTTCTAAGTTTGATTATTGATGGGAAGTTTCTCAAGAACTGCATGATTGATTTAAGATCCTCTTCTAATGTTATTGTGGACATCAGAAATGGATGTTTCACTTCCTTGTCAGCACGAAATGCATACAAGGGGAGGGATCCAATTTCAAAATATTCACATTCAAGGATACCTTAGAGATATCAACCCAACAAAGGATATGAGATATCTAAATATAAGGAATCCTTGGAGATGGTGGAGACAAGAAATGGGTTCACCACCATGTGTAAAATTGGAAAACATAAAATGTTTGAAAACATAATGTGATATGCAATCAAATGTTGAGTGACCTAAGAAGAGCCCTAGAAAAGTTTAAAAAGAAGAAAAAAAAAAGTAAATATGTGAATGGTGTGAACCTGGAAACCTTGAAGAGACTGAAAATAACTCTGAAATTTTGAAAATGTTGATTTTTGATCTTGGTGGGACTCATTCGCCATTATGGGTGAATCAGTCCCGACTCTAGAAAACTACACCGGAGATTGTTTTAGCCAAATGGTTATCCAAATCCATAAAAATATTTGAAAGATAGGTACAACGGGACTCATTTGCCACTCTTGGTGAATGATTCCACTTTGACTTTTTTTAAAACTCAAAAGTGGAATCTGTAGCTCTTGGTTTTCTCTTTTTGTTCCTTGAAGTGTTTGCATCCAAAACCTTATTTTTGGGGTTACAAATGACTTTTTGTGTAGATTTTTACCTTTCCAATAGGGAGATGACTTCAAAAATTGTGGAACCTAATCATCAATGATCTCCAAGCCTTCAAAGCACCTAGATCTACAATCACACAAAGAGAGAGAAAATGTTGATTGTTAGGGAATGGGGGTTTTCCTTTGTCAAACCCTATTTAGCTAATTAAACCAATATGATGTTATAATATAATGAGTCATGAAAATGAACTAATGCAAGTACATACTTGCAATGATGATGGATCTTGAGTTTTTTTAACAATGGATGAAGAATTTACCCTTGAATGCCTTAGAAATGATCTTGAATGTTATCTTGATGACCTTGTGACAACTTGAAATGCCTAAATATTTCTTTCTTGACTTGAGAATATGAATACCTTATGAAAAAATTATTTGAGAGCTTTTTTACATAGGCAAGGAACTCAAATGGCCATTATGTTGATCCCCAAGGTTGACATTCATCAAAATTCAACTTAGAATTGCAATCTTCCTCCTCAATTTTGAAAAAGTCCCCAAAAGGGACTCATTCACCACACTTGGAAAATGGGTCCCATATAAGGGGACTCATTTACCCAAGGTGGTGAATGAGTCCCACCTTGAGGTTTTTGAGGTGGGTCTTCAAGATTTTGGGGTTTTAGAGTGTTTTTATCAAGATTTTAGTCAAACCATGCATTGGGATGCAAAAATAAGGGGCCTAAGGGTCTATTAATGATAATATAAAGGGTGATTAGGGCTAGGGACATAAAGTTAAATGTGAAAGTTTAGTTAAATATACTTTACAACATTAAAATGAGGTCCACTTAGCCTAGAAAGGCACAAGATCTAATGTGAATCTGTAAGACACATTACAACACTAGATTAAAACTAGGTTTAATTTATAAGCCTTCTAGATTAATGTGAGAATTCATTGAATTAAGAAAGAAATAGATACGTTAGACTTAAATGCTTAATAAAAGTCTATAAAAGTGTGAAATTCATTTACAACACTTTACAACACCTTTACAAGACATCGATAAATGCATTTTATTTAGTATGCAAGGGCCCAAGACCTAATGTGGATGTGTTATGCATATGGCAACATTAAATCAAGCAAAAATTAAGCAAAAATCACAAGGGGCCCGAAACGAGATAGAAAAAGTAGAAGGGTTACTTTTTTAGTGTTCACATTTAGCCCCCACTTTAGTGAGAGGATGAACTTGATTCAAACTCACACTAAAGTAGACATTCAAGAGGGTTCCTCTTATACAATTGTGGATGGTCTAGGATAAGAAAGTTGAAAGAAGTGACCAAGTTGCTAGGATCTAAGATCCTAAGTCAAACCAACATAAGCACAAAAGGACACTCACAAGGTGAATAATTTGTAGCAAAAAAAGATACAAAATCATGCAATGACAATAAATATAAGGAAGAGAAGTGTAAATGAGAAAAAATAAAAAGGGTGGATCAAGCTTCGACCATTTTTCCAATATCATGTAGATCAGATCTAGGCTGTTTGTCTAAAAATGCATACTCACTCTGAGGTGATGAAACTCTTGGTTGTCCACTAGATGAGCAGTCCAAATAGGTGAGAAATATACAATCATGGCTTGTATGTACTCACACACACATGCAAGTGGCTATGGGGAAATTCATTCCTTGGATTAGGCTTCCCGCTCAACTGTACTAAAGTTATATCTCCTAATAACTTTAATAAGGCACAACAAGAATGATTTTTTGAGCTTCATGAGACAAGAAAAAATTTGTATGCTTGGAGCTCATGAACAAATAGGATGGATCCATAGGCATGAAAGCTATATTATGCAAGGTGGCCATATAACAATTGTTGTAAGCGCCAAAATAGTGAAAGGTATGTTCAAATGGATTTTATTTAGTTCATGCAAGGTCTCTTCTTAGGGAACATTGTGCATAATGTTTCCAAGAGAGGACAAGTCGAAGAAATATTATGCTCTTGGAGGAAATCAAGCCCAATGACACCACCAAGAAAAGGATACATTGCAAGAAAGAGAGAAAATCATGTAATGAAACATGATGAGTGTCAATGTATGCCCCCACTTTAAAGTGGTTTCTAACACCAATGCAATGAGCAATTGGTTTAAAGTAGAAGAAGATATGAGGGCTTATTCAGAAAGCCCTATGCCAAGTCATATGTTTCCGATAAGCTACGTCATGAATAAGTATGTCAAATATGAGTCAACTTAATCCATGCATCCACATCCCAAGCTTCCTCTTAGATGTACATGAAAGGCAGTCAACTAGACAAAATAGACAACGACAAGTGACATACGAGGACAATGCTATCTAACCCCTTGCCCCCACTTAGTGTAGGACAAGGATGAGTCGGATAGGATGAAAGTAAGTATCAGGTAGAGGAATTAGGTGCTTCAACACAAGGAAGATCACCACACTCCTCGAGATGTTGAATTTTGATGTTTAAAGCTTTAGATAAAAATGGAGATAAGGGAGGTAACCCTAAATCTTTCTTGAAAGAGTATGATATGTTGGTTTTCTTCATGTGTTCATTTTATTTATGTGCATGAGGGAGATTGTATCCAATACCATAACAATCATTCAAGTCAAATGAAGGGGGTTTATGCATCTGAGAAGGATGGGCTTCTTTACAAGAACACAAATCCTTTTTAATGTTATGTGTCATCTCCCCATGATGGATGGGAGTTAGATAGCCCCCATCACTACCATTGGATAATTTATTAGAACCAAGTTGAATGACTAAAACACAAGGTTTTTTTGGTTTAGGTAGTGATATTTCACACTCTCCCATAAAGGAAGGCATGAAACTCCAATCATTACTAGAACTTGTGTCTGAAAGGGAATCGTTTGTTTATGACTCTTTGGACCATGAGGGTGAGATTTTGGAAATTTTCTTGAAATGAGGCGTAGAATCTAATGACCCCCAATTATCACTAAAGAGTTTTTTTGTAGGTGAAGGATTAGCATCAACTTGTATAGCTTTAAGTTTTTATCTAGGAATTAAAGTATTAGGGGAGTTGGAAATGTTGTGATCAGTTGATTCATAGATTTTTTCATCTGCGTCAACCATGTATATCTTGTTATTGTACTCAAATTTCATTTTACTTTGAAGGGTAGATGGAACTCCTTTCATAGCATGAATCCATAGTCTCCCTAGGAGAATATTATATGGAAGGGGTCCTTGAATGATATGGATAGAGGTAGGCAACACTACAAGTCTGACCTCAATAGGTAATGTGATCATCCCTAGTGGTTTCCTATTAAAATTGTCAAAGCCACAAATATGAACATCATTAAAAGTTGAATGAGCTTTTTTTCCATGCCAATTTTTTTAAGGACGTCCATGCTACAAACATTAATTTTTTCTCCATTGTCAATGAGAGTGTGTCTAACTAAGGTTTCATTAATGATCACCTTTATCATCAAGGGATCATTCTTCTTTTGAGTCTCAAGTGACGGCAATTCATGTTTAGGGAATGTGATTTAAGATTGGGTGACTTACATGGGATGGCAGGAGGATGTTACATTATTCAATTTTATGTAAGATTGGATCTACTCCTACTTTATTTGCAACATTTCTTGAAATAGACACTTGTGTATAGGTGATATTTGAATGAGTTTCCATATAGATAGATATATTAGTAGAAGTCTTTTTAAGGTCTTCAACACTAAGTACTCTATGTTGAGAAAAAGGTAATGGAGTGGAAGGGATGTGTGGTTTCCTACATGTTTGAGCAACTAAGTTACAAATCAATTGCTGCAAAACACTATTATGATTAGATTGCATCATGGATTTCAAGAAACCTTTTACTTTCTTATGTGATTCACTAATGGGAGGTGACTTAGGAAGCTCACTAATGAAAGGAGATCCAATTTGTGTCATCATAACCTTGACAAGCTTATGCTTATTTTCATGATCTCTTAGTGAAGAGGAATCTAATGTCACTTCATTATCTTCACCTAAGGAAGGTTTAATGTTTGAAAGACTTGTGTCAATGTTAACATTTTATTGCACCATGATATTCTCCCTAGGCGGAGAGTTGTTAGGAGAACTATAAAACCAAATTTTCTTGAAATTCAAGGATTGGTTCTTCCAAAATGACTTCTTTGCAAGTAGGGGAATGCTTAATGGCTGAATTGTCTTTCTCAATAAGGTTTTCCCTAGGAGAAGGGGGACAACTATGATCCTCATGACCTTCATTGATTGTGTTTTCTAACATCAAAGTATCTTCTTCATAGGTAGGAGAGATACTAGGAGAAGAACAAATGTTATTGTCATGATTACCTATGGTTGTGTTGTCTTGTTCATCAATGTCTTGTCCAGTGAGAGAGGTGAGAGGAGAGAAACAACTAGGATTCTCAAAACTCTCATGGATTTATTCTTCTAACACAAAAATATCCTCTTCGCCAATACGACAGATATTAGGAGAAGAAAAAATATGATCATTAGGAATGTCCAAGGTTGTATTCTCTTTCACTAAAGCACTCTCATAGGGAGGGGATATGAATTGTTTCCTAGCATGCCTAGATATGTAAGATATTAACATTGTTTGGAAAAACATGAAAAGAACTTGTAACCATGTCATGCAATGTTTCAATAATGTAAACAATGTATATCCAAAGATGCAAAACACTTTCATCGAATATGCGCAAAAATTTCAGAATGCAAACAATGTGTATCCAAGAATGAAAAGAACTTTTACAAAACTTATGCAAAGTTTTATTAATAGAAACATTATGTATGCAAAAGTGAAAAGTAATTTTATCCATGTTATGCAAAAATTTAGAAATGTGAGCATTTTTCAGATCTAATGATGCATGCTATTGAAATGATTTCAAAAATGACTACCAAAAATGATGTGTTGACCTGGATGCATAAAAAAAATATTCCTAAATCTTTCCAGACTTATAGTTTATGATACTAGGAGGCTTTTGAAGCATGGAAATGAGATTTTTGATGTTGTAAAAGGAAGTTTAAAATCTAGACTAAGACTGATTTTCCCAAAATGGCGCATGAGTCCCAGTTGGGATTTTTTTCAAAAATTTTAGATATTTTCAATTATTTTTGATGCTTTGTATACATTCTATGACCCAAAGACTAAATGAAAATGCAGATTTGATATGATTTGAGATGCAAAAATGCAAACTATATGCACCATCACTAATGCAAAAATTTCAAACCCTTGGATGCAAATTAACTAATAAAAAATGAAATGCAATGTTAATGCAAGCTAAATATAGGAGGGTGATGGACTCCAAATCATAAAAGAAGGTATTCAAATTTTAGGTTCACCAAAATGTGGAGACTGAAAATGGATGCTTCACTTCCTTTTCCACATGAAATGGATACAAGGAGAGGGATACAATTTCATGCTATTCACATTCAAGGATACCTTAGAGATCTCAAACCAATGAAGGATATGATATATAACTATAAGGAATCCTTGGAGATGTCGGAGACAAGAAATGGGTTCACCACCAAATGTAAACTTGGAAAGCATAAAATGTTCGAAAACACAATGTGATATGCAAAAAAATGCTAAATGACCTAAGAAGAGCCCTAGAAATGAAAATAAATTAGAACATAAAAGTAAATATGTCAATGGTGTGCACTTGGAAACCTTGAAGAGACTAAACATAGCTTTGAAATTCTAAACTTTTTGATTTTTAAGCCTAGTGGGACTCATTCACCATTCTGGGTGAATTGGTCTCAATTTTGGAAAACTGCACCAAAGCTTTTTTTATCCAAATGGGTATCCAAATCCACAAAAATCTATGAAATACAGGTACAATGGGACTCATTTTCCACTCTTTGTGAAAGAGTCCACTTTCACTTTTTTGGAAACTAGGAATTGGAATCTGTAGCTCTTGGTCTACTCTTTCTATTCCTCTAGGTGTCCAGATCTGAAATCCTTATTTTTCGGGGCTATAAAGGAATTTTGTGTATATTTTTACCTTTCCAATAGGGAGATGAACTCAAAAATTTTGGAACATGATCATTCAATGATCTTCAAGCCTTCAAAGCACCTAGATTTGCAATCACAAAAAGAGAGAAAATGTTGATTGTTAGGGAATCAGGGTTTTCCTTGGTTTTGTTTAGGTAATTAAATCAAAATGGTGAAATGAGATAATGAATCATGAACATGAATTAATTCAATTAGATAATTTCCATGATGATGGATCTTGAGTTGCTACAACAATGGATGAATAATTTAACTTTGAATTCCTTAGAAATGATCTTGATTATTATCTTGACGATCTTGTGAGAACTTGAAATGCCTAACTATTTATTGCTTGACATGAGAACATGAATACCTTATGAAACAATGATTTAAAATCTTGTTTACATAGGAAAGGCACTCAAATGACCATTATTTTGATCCCTAAGGCTAATATTCATCAAAATTCAACTTAGAATTGCAATCTTCCCACTCAATTTTGAAAAAGTCCCCAAAAGGGACTCATTCACCACACTTTGTGAATCAGTCCCACCTAAGGGGACTCATTCACCCAAGGTGGTGAATGAATCCCACCTTGAGGTTTTTGAGGTGGTTCTTCAATATTTTGGGATTTTATAGTGTTTTTATCGAGATATTAGTCAAACCATGCCTTGGGATGAAAAAATAAGGGGCCTAAGGGCCTATTAATGAGAATATCAAGGGTGATTAGGGATAAGGACACAAAGTTCAATCTGAAACTGTAGTTAAATATACTTTACAACATTAAAATTAGGTCCACTTAGCCTAGAAAGGCACAAGAACCAATGTGAATATGTAAGAAACATTACAACACTAGATTAAAACCAAGTTTAATTTATAAGCCTTCTAGATTAATGTGAGAATTCATTGAAATAAGGAAGAAATAGGTACATTAGACTTAAATGCTTAATAAAAGTCTATAAAAGTGTGAAAATCATTTATAACACTTTACTACACCTTTACAAGACATCAATAAATACATTTTATTTAGTTTGCAAGGGCCCAAGACCTAATGTGGATGTGTTATCCATATTACAACATTAAATCAAGGATAAATTAAAACAAAATCACAAGGGGGATAGAAACGAGAAAAAAAACTAGAAGGGTTACTTTTTCAGTGCCCATAGTTATGCCATTGGAAATTATGAAGGAAATGGTTTTGAAAGTTGATAGCACTTTCAAAAAGTGTTATGCTATGGACTGAAGAGAAGTACCCTTTATAGGAGTAATTAATAGGGTTGCATACAAGCTTGTAAAATTCCCTGAGAAGGAATTATACATGAGTGTCATAGTGGTGGACATCCTGCCAAACTATGGAATGTTATTGTCAAGACAATGGAGTGTGGTCATGGGTGGGAGCATGCAATGTGATATATCATATTCTACCTTTTAAATTGATGAAAAGGATGTCAATATTGTTAGAGAATCAAGAGCTTTCCATATGATTTAGTATGAAGAGGAACTGAAGAGAATTCATTTTGTGGATACTGGTTTGGATACTTTTATAGTTGAAGAATTACAGTAGGAAGGAGAAGTTCAACTTGCACCATTTGATAGGGAAGTCATAGATGTGTCACAAAAAGAAGATCGCTATACCATGTATTTCAATGGATCTTTTCCTAAGGAGGGGTTAAGTGTAGGAGTTATCCTGATCTCCCCACAAGGTAAGACATTGAAATACCCTTTCATATTGAAGTTCACCTGCACAAACAATGTGGCAGAATATGAAGCTTTGCTACTTTCGTTTAAGGTTAGTTTCAAATCATGGCATCAAAATGATAAAAGTATTGGGTGATTATGAATTAGTGATATCCCAAGTTAAGTCCAGATTTATTTCCAAAAATAAAAGAATTAAGCAATATAGGAATGCAGTTTGGGATACCATTTAAGCTTTTGATGCATTTAACATTGAGTAGATAGAGAGTGGAAGGAATGTGATGGAAGATTTGTTAGCAAACATTTTTGTCAAAACAGATGCTAGAATTTGGGCTAAAAAGATTGATAATGTCAAGATAGATGGGGAAGCTATTTCCCTACCTGTAAGGGGTAAATATTAGAAGCATAATGTTGAAAAGGGTGAAAAACAAAATGATAAGATAATGGGCAAGGATATAATACCTTATTAATTATCAAAATATACTATTGTGGAAATGTTTCAAATGTTGTATTAGGTTAAGGTTACAGTCCCATTATTAGAGATGATGAGGATTGATGAACATATAAGAAAGTTAGTTTCCCTCATTAACAATGTAGCTATGGCCAGTAAAGACAATATAGTGATTGGTCCACCTAAAGTGATCAAAAGTCAACTAGAGAATGATGAAGTGGAACAAGTAACTAGTGAAAACCCTCAAATATACTTGGGAACTATAATTACTACATGCCCAAGTCAGGTCAACCCATTTTTTTGTGTTTGATTATTGATGGGAAGTTGCTCAAAAACTACCTGATTGATTCAGGAACCTCTTCTAATGTTATGCTAGTGGAAATTATGAAGGAAATGGCTCTAGAAGTTGATAGAACTTTTGGAAAGTGTTATGCTATGGACTCAATAGAAGTACCCATCATAGGAGTAATTAATAGGGTCCCATACAAACTTGCAGCATTCCTTGAGAAGGAATTATATAGGAGTGTCATAGTGGTGCACATCCCACCAAACTATGGATTGTTGTTTTCAAGACAATGGAGTGCAACCAAAGTTGGAAGCATGTAATGTGATTTATCATATGCTACCTTTTCCATTGATGAAAAGTATGTCAAGATTGTTAGAGAATCAAGAGATTTCCATACGAATTCAAGTATGCAAGGGAACCAGAGAGAATTCATTTTTTGGATACTGGTTTGGATACTTTTAGAGTTAAATAATTATAACAAGAAGCAGAAGTTCAGCTTGCACCACTTGATAGAGAATTCATAGACGCATCACAAGAAGAAGCACAATAGACCATGCATTTTGATGGAGATTGTTCTAAGGAGGGATTAGGTGTAGGAGTTATCTTGATCTCCCCACAAGGTAACACATTCAAATACTCTTTCTTATTGAAGTTCACATGCACAAACAATGTGGAAAAATATGAAGCTTTTCCCCTTGGTTTAAGGTTAGCTTCAAAGCATGGCATTAAAATGCTAAAAGTGTTGGGTGATTATGAATTAGTGATATACCAAGTTAGGTACATATTTATTTCCAAAAATAAAAGACTTAAGCAATATAGGAATGCAGTTTGGGATACCATTGAAGTTTTTGAAGCATTTAATATTGAATTGCTAGAGAGGGGAAGGAATGTGATGGCATATTTGTTAGTAAAAATTATTGTCAAACCAAATGATATCACTTTTACTGGTATTTTAAAAGTAGAGGTGCAAATTTGACCTATAGTACCTAATAATATTTGTAATTGGAAAGTATTTGATGATGATAAAGATATTTTGAAATTTTTACAATGTATTGATTAGTATGAAAGTTAGTAAATAGACTTCAGGGAATTGGTGGTGGAGGTCAATGGTAAGGAGACATTGTTTCATAATGAAGTTATCCAATTGAAAACATACAAGATTCCCAAAGGGTTGGTTGCATTCGAAAGGATGTTTGATGGACCTAATAAGACAAATGCTAAGCAGCTATCTTCTCACAAGGAATATTTGGAAGAGATTAATATTGGAAATGAGAACACTCCTAAGAAGGTATATATAGGGGAGAAAATGAAACCACACACAAAAATTGTTGGATAGGACAACTAAGAGGGGGGGGTGAGTCAGTTCTCATAGATTATAACCTTAAATTCAATTACCAGTACTAACACATTAATTGATTAAGTGATTAACCATCAAATGAAAATCCATAAACATAATAACACCAGATTTATGTGGAAAATCCAATGAGGGAAAAACCATAATGAGGATTAACTCACACTATAGAGAATATCAAAATCGATTATAAAAAGGCTCACTACCTGAGATAAAGATCACTACCTGAAATAAGGACTCATTGTCTGGACACACTATCCATAAGGATACAACCTAGAGGGCTCATAGCCATAGAGATACAAAGAAGAAAAAGAAGACTTGTTACAAAGAGACAAAAATCCCAATGCAGTGAAGATTCCACCACAATCACTTATCAACTTGCATGAATGATAGAGTTAGCCTTCTGCTCACTACATCCAGAAACTTGGTGTTTAATCTTCTCACTAAACAACCAAACACTTAACTCATACACTTTAATATCAAAGTTGCATCTACTCTTTCACTTATCTTCCTTCTTTTCTTATTTACAATTTCCATTGTTAGTACATTTCGTATTTAAACTATCTCCACCCTTCAAAATATACAAAGTCGACCATCCAACTTCAAATTCAAATTAGGTCGATGCAAAAACATCCTAGGGTGGAATTAGAATGAGGGAGACCCAAACCACATGCTTCATCGAGACCCATAATAGATCCAACATGCTTCATCAACTTCAAAATTAGTGTTTGACAAATAGTCTACCATACAAGTGTAAAACACATAGATCAATTAAGCTCGATACTTCCCAATGCCAAAACCAACTTCAATAGAACCAAGGAAACACAAATATTGAACCATACACCATAAGAATTCATCAAAGAGAAATACAGACCAACAATAAATATCCTAGACCTCAATCAACACATAGAAAAATATAGTTCACAAGCACCAAAACTAATAACCTTATTTCATTACAATTTTTTTAATATCCTCGACATATACAATCAACAACAACTAGTAGATAACCAACTAACACGTTCACATCAATGAAAACACTTCATTCTTCTTCCATTCTTGAAAAAATTCTCCCCCTTTGTCATTGATGACAACACATGCTGTGAAAAACCATCAAAGACACCATACCTATTCTGAAAATACTTCTCAATATTTTTCCTTTCTACTTCTCCCCTTTTAGATATATCATCTTCCTCATTACCTACTTTCTCTTATTAACTTCATTTTCCTTTTCACATGATCTCTCTCACTTTTTTACTTTACCAGACTGATGCATCTCCAAATGCATATTAGTTTGTGAAAGGAGGGGCAACAACCCCTAGCTTATCCTAGAGATAATGAAAGGTATCTTTAAGAAGAGCCTTTGTAAATATATCCACAATCTGATCCTTTGTTGAAACATACTCAAGCTTGAATTCATTCTCTATGACCTTCTCTCTTAAGAAATGATACCTGATAGATATATGCTTCATTCTCAAGTGCATCACAAGATTCTTCAAAATGTTAATTGGACTTGTGTTACCACAAAAGATAGAAATAGGATCATGATGTAGCACTGTGATATATTTCAATGTCTGTTTCATCCATAAAACTTGTGTACAACACGATGCAATAGCAATATACTTAGCTTGAAGAGTAGACAAAGAGACTGAATCTTTCTTTTTACTCAACCATGCCACCAATCTACATCCAAGAAAGAATACACCACCACTAGTACTCTTTTTGTCATCTATACTTCCAACCCAATCTGCATCTTTCTAAGCACTGAGTGTAAAATCAATATCTTTAGGATACCATAATCCATCATCCGGAGTGCCTTTCAAATATCTGAATATTTTTTAAACTCCAATAACATGTGTTTCCTTCGGATCTTCTTGAAACATAGCTACAAGACAAACTGCATGCATAATATTCAGTCTAGTAGCAGTCAAATACAATAGTCCACCAATCATAGATCTATATCTACTATGATCAGTCTTAGGTGAATCATCATCTTTTTCCAACATGCATCTAGTCACAATAGGAGTACTTACCAGTTTGGAACCATCCATCCATAATTTTCTCAACATTTCTCTCACATACTTAGATTATGAAATGAAAATTCCTTTCTCTATTTGAATGATCTACAACCCAAGAAATAAATTCATCTCACCAAGCATAGAAATTTAAAATTCTTTTTGCATTTCTCCCACAAAAATCTTGCACATTTTTTCATTTCCTCTAAAGATAATTTCATCAACATATACAACAACAATCAAGATTTTGTCAATTTTAGTCTTGTAATACAAATTACTATTTTCCATACCTTTGTTAAATCCTTGTTGATTCAAGTACTTATCTAACCTTGCATACCAGGCTCTATGAGCTTGCTTTAGTCCATTTAAAGCTTTCTTTAATCTGCACACCATATCCATTTGATCTGTTAATTGAAATCCTTTTTGTTGTTCCATGTAGAACTCTTCATCCATTTCACCATTCAAAAATGATGACTTGACATCCATCTGATAGACTTTCAAATTTTTATAAGTAGCTAATGCCAAGAATATCCTTATAGATTCCATTCTAAAGAAAAATTCTCCTAAAAATATATACCTTCAACTTGTGAGTAGCCTTTACACACAAGCTTTTCTTTGTTTCTAACAACTTTCTTGTTCTCATCCAGCTTGTTCTTGAATACCCATTTTGATCCAATGATATTTTTGTCTACTGCTCTTGGGACCAATTCCCAAGCTTGATTCTATTCAATCTGCAATTTTTTTTTCATTTTATCCTTCCAATGTTCATCCTCACAGGCTTCACTTACTATCTGTCTAAACTTCAGAGAATAAGTATATTTTTACTTCAGCGACAGCTTTGCTTCTAGTCAACACACCTTTCTTCTTGTCTCCAATAATTTGACTTTTTGAATGATTCCTTTGTACATATTTTGGTGTTCTAGGGGACATTATTTGAGCATCATTTTCTCTTTCATTCTGCTCTTTCTACTCATCTCTATCTTGTTCTTCCACAATTTCTTCTATTCTCACATTATCATGTTCATCAAACACATATCCATCAATATCAATAGAATTCTTCACTGTTTCATCAACCTTCACATTCAATCTCTCCACAATCTTCATCAATATTTTGTTGAAACATATGTATGTATTGATTTTAGTAGAATAACCAAGAAATATTCCTTCATCACTTCTTGTATCAAACTTTCCCAATGTTTCCTCATCTCTTCTAATATAGCATTTGCTTTTGAATACCTTGAAATATTTAACCATCAAAATTCTTCCATGTCATAGCTCATAAGGTGTCTTTGTAGTTTTTTCTCTTTCCTAAACTTGATTGAATACATACATAGTAGTTTGAATAGCTTCTTTCCATTAAACTTCTGGTAATCCGGCTTCAGTGATCAATGACCTAGTAGCTTCTTGAACTATCCTATTTTTCCTTTCAACAACTCCATTCTACTGAGGAGTTATAAGAGAAAATAAATGTCTCTTTATTCCATTCACTTCACAAAACATATTAAATTGATGGGAGGTGAATTCACCACCTCTATTAGATCTCAAGCATTTTATCTTCAAATTCACTTCATTTTCAACCATAGCCTTGAATGCTTTGAATCCATCTAATGCTTTTTTTTTCTCTCTCAAAAATGTAACAAAATTATATCTAGAATAATCATCAATTAAAAGCATAAAGTACCTTTCACCAAGTAGACTTTTCACTCTCATGGGACCACAAAGATCTGTATGAACCAAATCCAACAGTCTGGTAGTAGATTGTTCTCTTAATCTATAATGATTTCTTGTCTGCTTCTCGAACTAGCAATACCTACAAATATCATTTACAGGCTTTGTAATTCTTGTTAGATCTCTCACAAATTGAACAATAATAATCCTTTCCAAGTTATCAAAATTCATGTGACACATTCTCCTGTGCCATAACTAGTTGTCATTTATCTAAGTCATAAAACATCATCCATCAACACCTTTAAGCTAATAAATATTCCCTTTATATTTCCTTCTTGTAGCAATAAAAGTTTTGGATCCTTTCCGGATCTCACACTTCTTATCCTTAAACACAAGATCATATCCCTTTCTGCACATTTGACCAACGCTCGACAGATTATGCCTTAAACTGTTAACATAGTATACATCACCAATATTATGCTTTCCATCAAAACCTACTAAACCTATCTCATATATTTTAGCACTAGTATCATCTCCAAACATAACAAGACCTCCATCATATTTTTCAAGTTTCACAAACTTACTCTTGTCACCAGTCATGTGATGTGAACAACCACTGTCAACTACCCAATTTTTCTTTTCCTATTTAGCATGTAGGGAAGAGATGTACCTTCATTTCTCTCCTTCTCTGGAGGACTTTCCTTTGACTATCTTTCTGATTTAGTAGAAGAAGGTTCATCTTTAATACTTTGCAACATAGTGACCAATTTCTCCACAACTAAAGCATTTAAAGGGAAATTCTCCTTCATACTTACCAGAGCATTTTCTTACAAAGTTAGCCTTGATTTCTTCAAACTTCTCTTCATCTGAATCTTTAGTTTTTGAAGCTTTAAAAGCATTCTTTTTTTTTCCTCCACTTCTTAGATTTGGCTTCCTAATTTCATAAGATGTCAAAAATACTAACAAAATATCCTTAGTACAAGTCTTTTAATCTATAGTCTACTCAGTAGCACTCACCTTTTCACTATAAGCATTAGGAAGAGTTCTAAGAATCTTCTTTACAATTTTGGTTTCATCTATAGTAGCTCCAAGAGATCGCATTTCGGCCACTACTTCATCCAATCTCTATATATAGGCTTTAACATTCTCATCTTCGATCATATGTAGAAGATCAAACTATGTTTCCAAATTCTATAATTTCTCCTCTTTTACCCTTTCATCACCATGGTGTGCTATTTCTAAAGCATCCCAGACTTCCTTAATTTTCATCAAATTCTAAACCTTGATCAACTTGGAATGTATCAAACTATTCTTCAAGATGAACTTTTCCTTGTTATTCACTTCATGTGCTCTAATTTCTTTAGTTGTACTCGAACGATTTGTAGGAGTGTTGGGATTCTTATAAGCTTTCTCTACATCAAATCCGAAACACTCCAGATATTCTTCCATCAATACTTTATAGATACCATAGTTAGTTCCATCAAACCTCAGATAATCAAAGACCATTTTGTTATCCATCTCAAGCCTTCCTCAAGTGGTTAAGCTCTTCACCAAGGAACCAAGCTATGATACAAATGGTTGGATAGGACAACTGAGAAGGGGGGATGAATCAGTTGTCATAGATTATAACCTTAAATTCAATTATCAGAAGTAACACATAAACCAATTAAGTGATTAACCATCAAATGCAAATCCACAAACATAATAACTCCATATTTATGTGGAAAACCCAATGAGGGAAAAACCATAGTGAGGATTAACTCACACTATAGAGAACATCAAAACCGATTACAGAAAGGATTAGTGCTTGAGATAAGGCTCATTGTCTAAAATAAGGACTCATTGTCTGGAATCACTATCCACAAGGCTGCAACCTGGACAGCTCACTATAGTAGAGGTATAAAGTATATAAAGAAGACTTGTTATAGCGAGACAACAATGCCAATGCAATGAAGATTCCACCACAATCACTTATCAACTTGCATGAATGATAGAGTTATCCTTCTACTCACTACATCTAAAAAAATGATATTTAAGCTCCGCACTAAACAATCACACTTAACTCATACACTTTACAAATATCATTAAATTAATGTCTTCTCTTTCACTTATCTTCCTTCTTTTCTTATGTACAATTTCCATCATTAGCAGATTTTGTATTTATACTATCTCCAACCTTGAAATGATACAAAGTCAGCCATCCAACTTCAAATTCAAATTAGGTTGGTGCGAAAACATCCTAGGGTGCAATTAGAATGAGGGAAACCCAAAACACATGCTTCACTAGGACCTATAATATATCCAACACACTTCATCAACTTTGAAAGTAGTGTTTGACACATGATCGGCCATACTAGTGTAAAACACATAGATCAATTAAAGTTGACACTTCGAAATGCCAAAACCAACTTCAAAAGAACTAGGGCAGCACAACTCTTGAACCATACACCATAAGACTTCATCAAAGAGAGATCTGGACCAGAAATAAATATCCTAGACCTCAATCAACACACAATAAAATATAGTTCACAAGCACCAGAACCAACAATCTTCTTTTAATACAATTTTCTCAATATCCTTGACATATACAATCAATAACAACTAGTAGATAACTAGTTGACAGGTTGGCATCAATGAAAAAACTTCATTCTTTTCCATTCTTGCAAAAAAAACCATGTTGATTGCTCTACTAAGAAAATATAGACATGTGTTTGCTAGGTCATATGAGGACTTGAAATCTTATAGGGAAGATCTTTTCCAACATGAGATACCTTTGAATCTAGATGCCAAACCTTTTTGGTAGAAGTAGAGACCAATAAATCCAACATTGCAGCCTAAAATGAAAGAACTCATGAAATTAAGGGATGTTGGTATTATCAAGGCTATAAGACATTCTTCATGGGTTTCTAATTTGGTTCCAGTTAGGAAGAAGAATGATGACTTGAGACTCTATGTGGATTTCAGGAATTTGAATGCATCATCCTTAAAAGATAACTACCCATTGCCTAATATGGAGGCTATGTTGCAAAAGGTCACAGGGTGTGAGTTATAATCTATGATAAATGGATTCTCAAGTTACAACCAAGTTATGGTAAGAGAATCTAAACAATATAATACTGCATTCACTGCACCATGGAGAACCTATGTGTATGTAAGAATTCCATTTGGTTTAATCAATGTCAATGCCACATTTCAAAGAGTTATGGATGTGGAATTTGTTGATTTTATTGATTTATTCTTGGCCATATACCATCATAACCTAACTAGACATAGGAAAAAGGAAGAGGATCATTGTATGCATTTGGAGAAGATATTTATTAGAGGATTGGAATATGGAGTTTCCTTGAATCCTAAAAAAATGCTTATTTGGGGTTAAGGAAGGTAATAATTTAGGACACATTGTCTTTAAAGATGGGGTTAGGATTGATCTTGAGCATGTGGAAGCAATATATAAATTCGACAGCCTAAAAATGTAAAGGGAATTCAATCATTCTTTAGGAAATCAATTTTTTCAGAACTGGGCATTTGGTTGTTCAATGTGCTAAATGCAGAGCAACCAAATCAGCCTCCTAGTGGAAAGGTGTTAGCCCTTGGTATTATACCATGGAGAAAAAAGATGAGGATCAAATGAGTTGTCAAGAGAAAGGTGGGGTGGAAGGGGGATAGGAAGGGAAGGTGTTTCTGGTGGAAGATAGAGGATTTGTTCAACAACAAAATGGTGAAGTCCTGGAGTAGGAGGGAATTTGGAAGAGAATAGAGATAATGATGTCCACAATGGAGGTGAAAAAGATTTGAATCCCAAAACTTGGATAGAAAGACCCAAATGCCGAGAGAAAAAATGTTTGGTGATGACACCAGAGAAAGAGTTAGGGAATCAAAAAGTTGGGGAACAAAGTCAAATTCCAAAAACAAGTGTGGATGGAGCTTTGAAGAGTCCTTATGAAAAATCATTGGATTGGAAAAAGGTGGCTGTAAGGGTAGAGGATGGCTGGCAAACGGTCAAGGGGAAAAAGAAAAGAAAGAAAGGAAGGAACCCTTTGCAATGGTCCTCAGGCCTTAGATGAAGAGAAGACCAATTTGAGCTCCAAACTCATGGCTTGCTAACAAGCCCCTTGTGGGGATTGTTGGTTTTAGGCTTGCTTCTTGTGATACCTATGGAGATGTTGTCTGTAATGTTATGTTTGATTGTTTGTAACACATGAATTTGAGTGGACTTTGGATAGTTGGCAGACTTAAGGATTTTTATTTAGATGTTTAGCAGGGCTAAAAAGGATGTTTAAGATGTTTTTGTAGGATGAATTGTAATGTAATATATTATTATAATTAATAAAATCACCTCTATTACCGACTAAAAAAAATAGAAGATTTAGGGTATGTGCAAGATCATTATGGAAAAAAAAGGCCCTTAAGTGGCAAAAAAAATAGAAAAATCAAAGTTAGGAAACTTGATGTATGTTAGACCCCCAAAAATCCTTGATATTTTGAGGTCCTCTATTCTCAATATCAACATAGTATGTTGATAACACATAAGGTTTAGGGTTTTATTTGAATAGCCTTGTCATCAAATATTCCCATGTACTCCTCGGATGTCTTATTTCTACGTTGAATTGTTTGTTCGATTACTAGTGATACAAGTTACCTATTAAGTCATCATTTAACACTTCTTACGACCCCTCATTTAGGACTATTTGTCCATCCCTAGTTGCAAGGGGTATTAAATATTCCCAAAGTCGACCTTCAATATTTCACATACAAATGACTTATGTCTAATTCATAAATCTCGAGGGGAAAGTTCTCATCGACCTAGTCAAGGCCCCTCTTTAAAACTAATTGTTGTGTTCATGTAGGTTTGATGATCATGAGATGACAGGATATAATCTGGCCCACTACCCATTGGCTCACTCATCCTAGGAGATGGTAGTTTAAGAAAAGCGAGGTCTTCGAATTCGTGACACATGTATTTGTGGGGTGTATAGGCCCGACGATTGTGTTCCATCCTAATGACTAAAGCTTTGAGATCAATGGTAATAGTCAAGACTTGAGAAGCAATCTCCACCATTCCCCACCAGCTCATGAAAACAAGATGCAAGTTATTTAAAAATGGCGAAACTTGTGAGATGCCACCATGTGCACTCTACAGCTACTATAGGGTGGGGCCCTCACATACATGGGGAGATTCTTGTCAGTGAATTTCTATTGGTTGTTCATCTGATCTGGAGTGACAAGGTGCATTCAAATGATATTGAATTGATCAGAGTCATTCAAGATGCCCAACTAAGCTATGGATCAACAACATGTATTGAAAAATGCAAAGTATGCCCATTGCAATTGTTTTGCTTTGCGCAAATGGTAATTAATGGTGGAGGTGACCTGTAAACCTATTCAATTCCCTTCAAAAATTGTGTATGTGGCCGACTCTTGCTTATTTGAGATTCAAAGACGTGTCCAAGGCAATATGAAGAGTTGAGAAATGAATTGCAAAAGTTATCCTGACTGGAATTAGGGTTTGTCATAGTTGAAAGTAGTGAGTAGAATAAACACAATGTTATGTTTCATTTAATCTATTTTAAAAAGAGTTTGTTTCATTTTTCTACTTTCATTGCTTTAAATTAGTGTTAATATTTTCTTTTAAAATTCATAGCCCTACAAATTACCCAGAATTAGCCCTAGTCCTAAGTCATAAATTGCAATTAGGAAGTTGAGTAGTTAAAATTCCTCCATGAGAACTCTTGTATATTCAAGTCATGGCTCCCAAAACTCAAGGTGCTTCTTCCTCTACCCAATCTAGAACCCTTTCTCAGGATGTGATTGATTTGCTACCCCAGTCTAAAAATAAGAAACCAGAGGGAAGGGTGAATAGATAAGGCTTGCTTCATGAAGGATGTAGAGGTACCTTACACGGGATGGCAAATGTTTCAGCACTAGTTCGAAAAAAGGAACCTTAGGCCCCTTTTAGTAACCCATGGAAGTTGGATATGGGGAAACTGATTTTTCCCAATGTGTACATGGATGTGGATCTCTTGAAAGATATCACATCAAAATATGACCCAGTTTCTAGGGCAGTCAGAGCATTTGATGGGGTGGTCATGGTAAAAATAACCAGGGAAGAAATTAAAAAATTCCTTGACATGCATGAGTGGAGTCAAGACATGGTTCCTCAGAACATGGATACTATTAGAATAGAGTAAAACAATACCAAGGTGTTCATAAAAAAAGATGTCCCCTCTACATACTGCAATCAATAAAACTGGGAAACAAAGGAGGAAGGTTAGGATTGATGATGGAGAGCTCGAACCTTTCCCAATGAGCTATTTTTCCAGTTATTTCAGAAATACTGTATATTCTCTATACCAAATTGTTGGTGCCAATCCACCTAACAAATTGCAAAAGGAGTACAACTACTTGGCCACACATCTTCAACACCCACCATATAGTATTGTTTATGACTATGGAACTTATCTGGTTGAAAATATCCATAGAGGCTTAGTTGAATTGCAAGCAGGAAAACAATGGGTGAAGTTCTGGTGGCACTCATTGTTAATGCATATGTTCTTGTATAAAGGATAGAGAGCCTTTGAGAAGGAGATTACCTTGGAAAGGAAGAAGGATGATGTTGACCTGCCTATTCAGTGCTGGACCTGAATCTTGGATAAAGATGACAAGAGGTACAACTTTGCAATGTTTAGAAATGATTTTTCATCCAAGAAAAAAAGGGCCTAAGTATATAAACCATCTAGAATCCATAAATAAATCCATGAATTCTTGACACCTAGGGAGCTAAGGCCATATCTGAATTTGAGCCATAATTGGGGAGATTTGATTTTGTATCGTGATAAGACAATTTTTAGGATATATGGTACTAGTTTGGGCCCGCATGTTTTTCCTTCAGATGTTCCTTTGAGAATAGGATTCCTTGAGATCATGAGGCAGTTAGGAGCTTCACAAGAAGCACATTTTCCTGAATCAACAAGGAAGGGATCATTCTTCCCAGAAAGGATAGTATTTGCATATTACATTGTCACAAAAGGGATAGTGAATGAATTAGAACATTTTCTAGCTCCTTATAAATTGATGACTATAAGCCCAAGGAATCATAATCCTGAAGGCTTCATTAGTAAACTTAAAGCAGATAAGAAAATGGGTATCTTTGTACATGTTTTTAATTACCCTGAGGATGTCATTAGGAATAATTTCAATTTTTAGGAGAAGGATGAGAGAAATGCGAAATACTTGGCTTATAGAAAGATGGTAGAAGCTAAGAAGAAGAAGAATCTCCAATATGATCCTATGCCAAATATACATGGTGATTTCAATAAAGTTATGCATGTTATGGATGATTTTGAGAATGCTATTGGAATTTTGAGAGAACAGCGGGAAGTTCTAGATAAAGGAAAGGAAATGGTGGTTGAAGAAAGTGCTAAAGTGACATTAGAAGAAAGACCTCCATATCCCCACCCAAACAATTAAGGATTTATTCTAGGAGGAAGAATGTAGTAAATGAGGAAAGGAGCTCAATAGACCCTCTCACCTCTAAAGAGCCAAAAGTAGACTATCCCAAGAGTGTAGTACCAACTCCTCCTACACATGCCTCTTTTCCTATAATCGATCTTGATTCACCTCCTCAAAGTTTTTCCCCTCCTAAGAAAACACCTCAAAAGAAGCAAAAAATTGAATCACGAGGAATAGTTGATTATTCTAAGACAAATGCAAATGATATTTATGTCACCCTTGAGGAAATGTAGATAGGAATGCCTCCTCATGAAGGAGAAATTACTTCAAGTTCTACAAATTGAGACATATAAGAAATTGCTAGAGAAAGCTCAGGACACAATGTATGAGAACATATCAAAAGTTGTCCACACTTCCTTAAAGGATATAAATGAGAAGATTCATGATAGACTCAATAACATGCATGACAACTATGCTTTGATGGTGCGTGCAATGAGATTGTCCCAAAGAGATAAGGTGTTGGCCATACCAACCTTGAATAAATGTGTCCCAAGAGTTGAGAGATTGAAGTTGATATTAGTGGGAGCTGGCTAGCATGAAGATAGGTACCCTCTAGTGCTTCCAGTTTATGAGTATGTGTGTGAGTTAAGCGAGTAGAAGTTTCAGGGATATGCAAACCCAATTGGAGTAGAAGATAATAGAGTTGATAGCTCAATATAACCACACTAATTTGTCACCACTACCAAATATTGATGGCCAATTATGAAGTGAAACCATTGAAAATGTGGAAAGAGGGAACTAGATGAAGTTATTGATTCCCAGATAGATAAAATTTGCAAAGAAGTTAATATCAATGTCTTTAGTAACACCCTGGGGAGGTTAACATTTTTTATCAGCTTTCTAGAGAATTTTGGCAGGGAATCCAATGCAGTAGTAACAAAGTACTTCCCTTACAGGGAAGACATGTATAAAATTATGGATTTGGATTGGCCATATAAGGAAGAGTATGAAGAATGGGGAAGGTTGTATGTTGGTAGGTTTGGTTTGTGAAACATATACTAGGTCAAGTATTGTACAGGTCTAGCCTTAGAAGTTACAGAGTATAAAACATATGTTTCACAAGAAATATCAATTTTTTATGATGTGGGATGTTGATTGAGATGTTGACTCACCTATGGTCTACATCATTTTTTCATCTTGCTCGATAAATTAGATATGTAACAATGAATAATTTAATCCTTTTGAAAATGAAAAGTTGCTCTTTACTCTGAATGTAAATATTTTTTGTCTTATGTGTATTCCCTCCATTTTGATGATTGCAAATATAACTGAATTTGGGAATATACCTTCCAACAGTCCAATTGAAGTGTGACATGGTACATTTGGCATGTGGCTTGTTTTTCTCCCTTATTCTATGAAAGTGAATTCAAGGCCATTTGTGCAGATCTTTTGTTGAAATTCTAAAGCGACATTGAGAGAATTAAAGAACACAGAGCAGATATGTTGAGTCTATATCTGAAGCTTTGAGTCTAGACAGTAACTTTAGTTAAATGTGTGGTTTATAAGTATATTTGAATGATAATGGAGATTTTTTGAGTCTATAGTCTCTCCATTTTTTATTAGAATTATTAATAAAAATACTGATCAATGATCATTTCATTAATTGTCATCATGTTGTACTTTGATATGTGATCTCGTTTTGGCTCTTGTTCATGGAATGAGTTAAAATGCTTGAATTAGATCATGGGTTCATATATGAGGTCATTTAGATTTGATAAGTAGTCTTTAGTGCTCAGTAATTGGTTTGTGAATTACAAGGTGATATCACTAGATCATAATTGCCCATAATTAAACATGCCTTATGTTTCAATTTGCGCAGAATCCTAGCCCATAGATAATGGCACTAATCTCTAACCCATTGACCCTTTCTTGTGGTTTCAGTCACCCAATTTGAGAGAAATATTTTAAAATAATCATTGACCCTCCTGTTGTTCATTGTTGTTTTACATTCTCAGCTTAAGATGCATAATTAACTCAAATAATTTCCATCTTTGTGAGTGATTTCATCTTATTTGCTATTAATGAGAATTCGTCTGCCTTGATTTACAATGTATGTGTAAATTGTTGAAATGAGTTATATATTTGGCATTGTTGGAATACTCTCCTGGGTTTGGAAAAACTCAAAGTGTAGGAGATAAAGTAATATACATTTTATCTTGTTTGTTGGCCACTCTTCTCATAGGTATTCAAGAATTGGGTTTGGTAGACTCATAGGTACTTGCTAAGGCCTTATTGGTTCATTAAAATTAACCAATCGAATGGCAACTCTGCTGGGGAGATTTCATAGATTTTAGCATCTCTAGTGTAGATCTGGTACAGTCAAAGTCAAGTCTTTATCATCATTTGTTGAACTAGGTTGTCATTCACTCTTTAGAGTTATATACCTCATTTTCTATTCATGCATCAAATTTTGGTCAATTATGTCACTTTATGTTGGGTTATGTTCAAAATTCTTCTGAAGTTGCAAATAACAAGTCTAGATACAGTCAAATCTTATTTTCCAATATCCTGGGTGGCGACACTAAATTTTATCACACTAGTGTAACAAAAACATCTCAGAAAGAACCTAATAAGGAGAAACTTGAGAGCTCAACAAGCATCATGAGGAAAACAAAAAGTCAATTGAAGAAAAATCCTAAATAGAAGGCAGAATCTGAGCCTGCAAAGGATAAACAACCTCTATGGAAGAATAAAGCTACATAATCCAGTAAGCCCCTCGATTCTCTTATTGAAGCATCTCCCACTTTCCATAATGAAGTAATTTGTGGAAATACTTCTAGAGATTTAAGTAATAGTGGGGAAATTGAGGGAGGACAAGGTAGTTTCCCTATTGAACAAGTATTTGATAATCTCAAAATTTCTAGAGAAGAAGACAAATGGGAATTCTAGGGTAAGAGTATGGCGCGCTCAGACCCACCAACACCCCAAATGGGATCTATATTTCATAGGGAAAATTTTAATCCTAGAGAAGAAAATACCAATCCACCAACACTTACTTTCCTTGGGGAAGATGTTGTGGATCACACATTCCATACTCTAGCTTATAGTAAGTATGGGTATTTCCTTGAAAATGAGGAAGATGTCAACAAAGATATACAAGCCTTGGATGAAGAGGCTAAATGGTTGGTTGGACAAGTAGAGAAAAGGAAATCCCAAGATCTAAAAGAAAGAGAGGATAGAATTAAGGCTAAGCAGCTTGAAAGGGATGAGAAGAAATAAAGAGTAGAGAAAATGAGAGAAGAACATGCTAAGCAAAGAGCTATTGAAAAGTCCACTCATGAAAAGATAGCCCAAGAAAAGGTTGCTCAAGAAAAGATTATTAAGGAGAAAGCGGCTAAAGTAGCCACCTAAATTGTCCCCAAAGTTCCAAAAATCACAATCCCGATGGGAACTTCTGCTACTAGCACTTACACATTGACCATTGCTGCTACCAAGACTTCTGAATACACTAAGAAAACATCCTTCATAGATCATGTGAAAAGGATTGTTGACTATTCCCAACAAAATGCCTCCAATGCTTTTAATACCAATACCAACACAAATACCCTTACCTCGGTAGCCAAGACACCTATTATCAATCCAAAATTCAATCTTGATCCATCTGCTACACCTTTAGATCCTAACAACTTGAAGTTGCAGTTGAAGGGTGAGAAATTGCACAAAGAACTAAGGAGGGAAGAGATAGAAGCAAGTAATGCAGAAATGTCTAGAAGAATTGCTTTCCTCAAAATGTCAATCCCAACCCTGGAGTCGTCAAGTTCTGGGAAGAGTGACAGTGGATCTCATGAAAATAAGCTAGGGGGATGTACTCCTAGTGGAGGGGGTGGTGGCAATAAAGGAGGTGGAGGAGGTGGAAACAGAAGCAATAGTTCTTATTCTAATAATGAGGAAGAAGGTAGGAATAAGAATGATGGTAGTAAAGGGAATGGGAAAGGTAACGAACATGATCGAATGGATAATAAGAAAAATGATGAACAAAAAGATAATCATAGGGATAGGTGTCCTAGAGGGCCACCTCATAATGACTAGTATAGGAAATTTTGTTTTGATAACATCCCTGGTTACCAAAATCCTATCCCAAACAATGCCAGGAAGCATCTCCCTAAATTTACTGGAAATAATGCTCTTAGTGGAGAAGATCATCTGAAAGCCTTCCATAGTTTTGTTGAGGACTTCGAATTATGGGAAGATGATGTAACAATGAAGTATTTTATGCAACCCTTGACTGAGAATGCACAAGATTGGTATAGAGGATTACCTGATGGAAGTATTGACTCAAAGGAATCATTCTACCAAGCCTATAAGGAACAATATGGGGATTAGACTAATTCCAAAATCAGAATGAATGCTTTCAATAACATCACCAAAGGGCATAATGAATATATTGTCGAATTCAACGCAATATTTCAGAAGTCTATGAATAGAGTACCTAATTATTTGAGACCTAAACTTGGTGCATGGTTGGTAACATACTACAATCCTTATGATTCTAAGATGTGTTACTTAGGGACAAGAATCCATGAACTTTTCCTGAGGCGTATAAAATGGTTGTGAATATTGAGAACAATAGGAGGGCTTCTGGTAATCTAGGAAGGAGAGATGACCCCAAGCTTCTAAAGAATCAAAAAGCTCAAAATGAGAAATCCAGAAAGACTGTTGCACTTGATGAGAAGCTAGATCAAGTTCTCAATCTATTACAAAAGCAAGCAAAAAATGATAAACCTCAATTTCAAAGAAATTATAGGCCCCCTAGACTTCAAGATTTCCCATATCATACCAATTGGAATAATGGTAAACCAATTCAGAATAATTAGAAGAATTACCAAGCTACACCCAATCCTCTACATAAGAATACCATGAATGTAGTTGAGGATTTACCATCGTGAGAAGCATGTGAAATGCCCCATACATCATAGCAGTGTGTTGTAGCTAGGTCTATGTCAGAAAACCAACAAGATCAAGGAGAATCATATTCACCTCGCAATCTAGATGAGTCAACAAATATGTTTATGACTAGGTCAAATTTGGAATATGGTGGTTATTCTTCTAGTCATGATGCTGACACAAATGATTTGGATATACAAAGGTGAAAAGCAAGTATATACCATCAACAAATACTGTCAGATGAGGAAGGGGAAGATTATTATACCACCTAAAATCTTGAGGTATCAAACTTTTCTCTGAGAAGACCTTCAAATGAGGAGATAGAGAGATATACAGCTGCAAGAGCTCAAGCACGAAGTGATCTCCATTTGAGGAATAGAGTGGTGAGTGGCAATCAAGGCCATCTTGGAGCTCTATTAGTAAAAGAAGGCAATACAGATGGTAAAGGAGTTGGGGAAAAGAACAAGAATGAAGAAACCAACCATAAGGAGTGAAAAGAAATAAGAATCTAGGCGAAGAAAGGTAGCAATGCTAAGGCTAATGTTGAACTTGCACATCATGACCCGAAAACTAAAGAGTCAAAAACCACTATTGAGAAAGCAAACAAACAAGTTGAAAAGACTTGATTCCCAAAGAAATAGTATTTCCTAAGATGCTAGCTATTCTGCCATTGACATGTTTCAAGTGTTATCCCAAATTTGGGTCGTAGTCCCACTCCTTGAAATGATGATGATTAAAAATCATAAAAATAAAACTATGGTTGTCATCAATAGTATTGCAGAAGGAAATAAGCATAATGTAGAGGCTGATGTACCTGACACAAGTGTTGGCCAAGAAAAAGGTACTAAACTAGAAGCAATTTTCATTGAAAACCCTGAGATCTACTTAGGAACTACTATTACAACAAACCCAAGTTTGGTCAATTCTATCTTTTTGAGTTTGATCATACTAAAAAATTGTATGTTAGATTCTGGGGCTTCAAATAATGTCATTCCCATTAAGATCATGGAGGAAATGTTTTGAAAGTTGATAGTACATAAGGAAAACATTATGCCATGGATTCAAGGGAGTTCATTGTCATTGGTATATTCTATGAGGTTCCATATAGACTGGTTGCATTTCCTGAAGAGGAGTTAGTCATGAGTGTTATAGTAGTGGAAATTCCCCTGACTTATGGGATGCTGCTAGCTAGACAATGGTGTGCATCCATGGGGGGAATTATAAATGTGATTTATCATTTTCCACATTCTCCATTGACTAGAAGGATGTTAAAATTACTAGAGAATCAAAGGAGCCCCCGATGATTAATGCCATGGACACAAGCCTTAACACTTTCCATCTAGAGGAGTTAAAACAAGATGAGCTAAGCCTTCTCCAATTGCTAGAGAAATCTCACAAACATCCCAGAAAGTTTCCTTATGGATGCTTTATTTTGATGGAGCATGTTCAAAAGAAGGTTCAAGTTTTTGGGTCATTCTTATCTCCCCTCAAGGTAAAATGTTTAAATACTCTTTCTTACTACAATTTCTATGTACCAATAATGTGGCTGAATATGAAGCCTTGTTACTCAATCTAAAGTTAGCCTCTAAGCATGGAATAAAGTTGTTAAAGTATTTGGGGACTCTAAGCTAGTAGTATCCCAAGTTAGGTCCAAATTTTTCACTAAGGACAAAAGGTTGAGGTAGTATAGGAATGAGGTATGGGATACTATTGATTCATTTGATGCCTTTGGAATAGATTGGGTAGAAAGAGGACAAAACATCAAAGCAGATTTCTTGGCTAATATTGCAGTCAAGCTTGATGATGTAAATTTTGATGGTGTCTCAAGAATTGAGGTAAAAACAAGGCCGACAATACCTGACAACGTCTACAATTAGCAAGTGTTTGATGATGACAGTGAAATATTGAGATTCCTGCAGTGTGTGGACAGTTATGAGAATCAGGAGATTGATTTCAGCTCACATGTGGTGGAAGTGGATGGAAAGGAGACATTATTTTGTAACGAGATAATCCAACTTAATCAAATTCCTAAGGGTTTAGTTGCACTTGAGAGGGTTTTTAATGGCCCAGATATATCCAATGTTAAGCAATCGAGTGCACATAAAGAAGACTTGGAGGAAATCAATTTGGGAACAGAAAGTGCTCCTAACAAGGTATATATAGGGAAAAGGATGAAACCACATGTGAGGACTATGTTGATTGCATTGTTGCGAAAGTATAGACATGTGTTCGCATGGTATTACGATGATTTGAAAGCCTACAAAGAGGAGATATTTTAGCATGAGATTACACTAAAGCCTGACAAAAAACCTTATACGCAGAAACAAAGGCCTATTAATCCTACCTTAAGGCCCAAAATGCAAAAAGAGCTCACCAAATTAAGTGATGCGACAATTATCAAAACAATAAGACACTCCTCATGGGTGTCCAACCTAGTTTCTGTCAGAAAGAAGAATGGCAACTTAAGATTATGTGTAGACGTCAGGAACCTAAATGTTGCATCCTTGAAAGATAATTACCCAGTACCCAACATGGAAGCAATGCTACAGAAAGTCATTGGTTGTGAACTACTTTCTATGATGGATGGGTTATCATGCTATAACCAGGTCATGGTTAGGGAATCAGAGCAATACAAAACAACCTTTACAACCTTGATGGGGACTTATGTTTATGTCAGGATGCCATTTGGTTTGATAAATGTTGGTGCCACTTTCCAAAGAGCTATTAACATGGCTTTTTCCAATTTTATAGACTTATTCCTTGCTATCTACCAGGATGATCTTACTGCCCATAGTAAGAAAGAGGAGGACCACTACTCACACCTTGAGCAAATATTTTTAGAGCTCTAGAGTATGGTATCTCATTGAATCCCAAGAAGTGTGCTTTTGGGGTTAAAGAGGGAAAGTTGTTGGGGTATATTGTTGGGGTATATTATGGAGTAGACTAAACATAGAGGGATCAAAAAAGTATCTCATTGACCAAGTGGAAGATCTTCTGATTGAAATGCATAAAGGAGTGTACGGAGGTCACTATATGGCCAAGACAATAGCAAACAAGGTGTTGAGGGTTGGTTTTAGGTGGCCTACAGTATTCAAGGATGCACACCGGCTTGTGAAAAAGTGTGATGCCTGTCAAAAATTTACAAGAAAACTAAAATTCTTGAGTAATTTACCACTTAGACCAGTCTCAGCACCAACCCCCTTCCAATAGTGGGGTATTGACTTTATTGGAGAAATGATGTTGAAGTGAGTGGAGGACGTGCTTGGATCTTAGTTGCTACTGATTACTTCACAAAGTGGGTTGAGGCCATCCCCACCAAGAAAGCCACTAGCAAAGTAGTCATCGATTTCTTGACGAAGAACATTTTAAGCAGATTTGGTGTTCCTAAAATAATTGTCACAGACAATGCTATGTGCTTTAGGTCTAAAGAATTTGTGGACTTTTGTAATGAGCATGGTATAAATGTAACATACTCCTCTCTATATCATCCCTATGGAAATGGATAGGCTGAATCCAGTAATAAAAACCTCATGAAGATTATTAAATGAGTTCTTGATAGGAACAAGAAGGCTTGGGATTCAAAATTGCAATTGGCATTGTGGGCAGACAGAACCATAGTCGAGAAAGCTATTGGGCATTCCCCTTTCAACTTGGTGTATGAAGCAGAAGCTAGGATCCCACACAATAATTTGATGAAAATTTATAAGTTTGTATAGTAATAGGATACTGGCATTTGTGATGAGATGCAAAACAGGATGAATGAATTGGATGAGCTTAATGAGCCAAGGAGATAAGATCACAAGAAGAATGAGAAAATGTAGCTTCAAATTAAATATTAACATGACAAGCGAGTTGTTCCAAGGAAATTTTAGATAGGATGTATGGTATTCATGTGGAATACTAGACTGGATTAATAAAAGAAAACATGGGAAGTTTGATTCCTTGTGGTTTGGCCCTTACTTAATCATAGATATTCATGGGGAGGATTCTTACTTTTTGTAGTCACTTGCAGGTGATTTTATAGAACCGCTTGTACATGGAAAATTCTTGAAACCCAATTTCTCCTGAAATAGGTTTGTCTCCATGTACATTGTATATTTCTATAAATTATGTACATAGGGTTTTGTGTGTTTTCTTTATGTTGTGTTTGCTTTCCTTGTCTGGGAAGCCTCCTACCTTTTTGATCCCTCTGTGTTTGGTTTGCTCCACAATGACATCTGTTTCTCACCATACCACTAGGGTTATGCATTCCTGAGCATGAGCCGATGTTAGACCACCAAAAATAATTAATATTTTGAGGTCCTCTATCCTCAATATCAGCATAGTATGTTGATAACACACAGGGTTTAGGGTTTTATTTCAATAGCCTTGTCATCCAAAATTCCCATGTAATCCTCAGATGTCTTATTTCTACATTGAATTGTTTGTTTAGTTACCAGTGATATAAGTTACCTCTTGATTCATCATTTAACATTTCTTACTAGGCCATTCATTTAGGACTATTCGGTTATCCTCAGTTGCAAGGTGTCTTAAATATTCCCAAAGTCGGCCTTCAATATTTCACATACAAATGACTTAAATGTCTAAGTCTTTAATCCCAAGGGGTAAGTTCTCATCGGCCTAATCAAGGCCCCTCTTTAAGACTAACTATTGTGTTCGTGCAGGTTTGATGATCATGAGATGACATGATTTAATCTGGGCCACTCCCTATTGGCTTGCTCATCCCAAGAGATGGCGGTTTAAGAACAACAAGGTCTGTGAATTCGTGACATGTGTATTTGTGGGGTGTGTGGGTCTGACAGTTGTGTTCCATCCTAATGACTGAAGCTTTAGATATGTTGGTGTAATTAATTATTTAATTACACTTGCATAAGTTTACTTAGGCATTTTTTAATTCCCAGGATAATTGTAATCCTTATCTAGTTGAGATGTCTTTTTTCTCAAGATAAGATTAGGGTTGTGCATGTTTTGATTTTTTACATGATTACCTTTTTGAAGGCTTTTGTATTATTTGTAAAACAATTACATTCAATAATCATTATTCTAGTTTTGCTTGCACATTTTTGCTTTGAGGTTTACAAAACATCTTCTTCATTGTTATGAATATTTGTTGCACATGATAGGTGATTGCATGCAAGTGATTCTTGGGACTGTGAAGTTGGTTTTTCAACTTCTACATGGTATCAAAGCTCTAGACTTGTGGCTGCATGTTTGTGATTTGAAGATATTCTCTAACAATATCTTTTTCTATGCAAGGTTTTCAAGCAAGTCTGATTTCTTGTGGATCTGGGGGTTATCCTTTTTTGGGAATTTTTGGACAAAACAGACATCGACATTGAATCTGAAGTGCCCAAAAACCCCTATTTTCATATAAAATTTGTCGAATTTGACCACAGTTGACCAAAAAGGAAAACAAATTTGGCCCAAGGCCGTATAGTCTAAGGGCACACAAATTGAGGTAATTTTTTTTTAAAAACATGATTTTTTTTTTATAAAAATCATAGATTTTTTTTCAAAAATATGTGCCTCCCATTATAAACCACACCGCCGCTCATTCTTCATCAGGTGGCCACCGGATCCCCACCTGTCGGCCACCTGCCACCAACGGCTCCCTCATTTGCTCTGCCCGGTCCACCGCTCCCTTGCAACCCCCAAGGGCTTTCGCTCCAACTAGCAGTCATATAGGTGACCAGGAGCCAATGTCCAAACTCGTCGGGTAGTCAGCCCCTAGCCGGTGGTCACATTGACAACCGGGAGCCCCAACTCCAATCCCCACCAATTTTTTTTTAAAAAGCTCCTGAGCGCATGGTCACATGTAGAACCAGTAGCTGCATCAAAGGAGCTTAATTTTTGCTCCTATTTAGCATTAAAAGTGCCTTTTACAGGCCTTTTCTTCATTTGCTCATAACTTTTGCAAACAAAATCCTTTTTTTGATAACAAGATGTTGTCAGAAAGCTGGTTCGATGCTCTTTCTAGTGGTGGGGGTTTGATTTTTTTATTTTTCATTTTTTATGCCTTTTTCGCTTGTCAAAGTCTGAAGTTGCTATTTTCACTTTGCAAGGTGTAACTTTTATGTCCTAACTCCGTTTTACGAAAACAAATAGGTGTTGGAAATTTGGTTCAGTGCTCTACATAGATCTTAGACCTATTTTTACATTTTTTTTACCAAGTATCTAATACTTTTATTTGATCTCATCCTTTACATTTTCAGTTCTTTTCTTGGGAGGCATGTAATCAGGCTATTTGTTTTTAGATCAGCAACCATCATTTTTTTATTTGAGGGTATATATTATTGTTTTCTATCATGGATACATATAATATTGCACCCCTTCCTCCATTCAACTATTTTGGTTGGAAAAAAAAATGGAGATTCATTTGAAACACAAAGGGTTATACAGGGTAACCATGGGTACATAAATTGAACTATAGGTGCTACTAAAAAGAGAAAGTGGTTTAATAGGTGTGATGAAGCTTGTGCTACATTATTTATGTCTCTTTCATCAAACCTTCTTTTTCAAATTGAGTCTTGCACTACACGCAATGAGATCTAGACTACTTTATAATCTTTATTTGGGAAGCAGGATACTATGAGAGGGTTTCTGTTAGAGAATGAGCTTATTGGCTTAAATCCTAGGGATTTTGACAACATCTAGGATTTTTTCACCAAACTAAAGTCTCTTAGATTGCAATTGTCATAGTGTGGTGTTCAGAAGGAAGACTCTCAGTTGATATTGTCCATTCTTTGTAAGCTTGGACTAGATTATTCAGTTTTTGTATTGACCTTTTATGCCACTAGGGATGCACTTGGTACAAGATTCATTATGCCATCTCTTGATGACTTTGCTTCATCTCTCACTCGAGAGAAAGCTAAGTTAGCTAGCATGGGCACGGTGAAATCTTCTTCATCATAGGAACTTATTGCATCACAGGAGCCTAGAGATCAGAAGGCTTCTACAGGCAAAGGCAAGAAATAGAAACAAAAGGATTCAAAACCTCATGAGTAGAAAAAGGAGTCCTTAGATTCATCCTCCTCCTCTAAGGGGAAATCATCTCAAAAGGAGAAAGGTCCATGTGCATATTGCAAGAGGGAATGACATGCATAACATAATTGCTACAAGAAGGACATTGATGAGCTGAAATATCTTTAGAAACATCAGATTGATTTGCCTTCTAGGATGTTTGTATCATCTCCTTCCTCCCATTTTTCTTCTTCAGAGTAGCATGATAGGGGCACAACTGGTTTACATACTTCATCAGATATGAAGGGACATGCTATTTTTGCTTCTTTAGGTGTTGGATCAAGGAGATGGCTTTTAGATTCAGGAGCATCTCATCATATGGCATCTTCACAGTCTATGTTCACTTCCTTTGAGCCTTGCACTATATCTCCCATTTTGATGGGAAACAACACTTACATGAGTGTTATAGGGAAGGGGTCTATTAGTTTTGGAGAAAAGTCCTTTCAGGATGTCTTGTGTGTCCATCACTTGACAAACAACCTTCTTTCCATCTATCAGATCACACATGGAGGCATTGGGAGATCTATGGAGTCCACACCTAATTCGGTTATCATTAGAGACTTGGAGAGTAGAGCAGTTATTGCTACTGGGATAGTGGATCACTCATCTTGGTTGTATTCCTTTACCAATTTTTCTATTGATGGTGCTTCTATTCCTCCAACTATTCCTCACACTTCTAGTGTGCATCATCATTCAGAGGAGAGATTTGGCTTCTTGAACATTGTTGTTCTCACTTTAGATCTTGTTCTCAAGCCTTCCCTTCCATCTCCTCCACCTTATGTTGCTATTGTTGTGGCTACCGATCTGGCTTCTTCTGTTTTAGTGCAGTAGGATCAAGTTGCTCATTCATCTTTGGAGGTTTCTATTCAGTCTTCACCTTCTTTGACTTCTTCATTTGTTGAGGTCACACCTACTTTTGTGGAGACATTCTGGGCTACACCTTTTTCACCTTCAAAAATTGCATTCATTCGGCCTCTTCCCTCTCACTTATTTTAGGAGATGTGGTTTCTTCAGTCTTATTGGAGTTACTTCTTTATGGGGGTGCTATGTGGACTCTTTCTTCCTCTCTTTTGGGGGATTCATTTATGTATCTTTGTCATGGATGGTGTCCTTGGGGGGTCTTATGGAGTCCTCCATCTTTCATCACTTACTTTTTTGCATTCTATTTTGGGAAGGAGTTTTATTCCCATGTGGTTTTATCCTTTACCTCGTTTGAATTAGTTTGCATTGCATTTGTAAATGGGTACCTGATCAGGCCTTGTTGTCGAGACTTATCTCTTGCATAATAATTTTCTTCTCCCTAAGTTGCACTTATGGGGGGGTGTTGGTGTAATTAATTATTTAATTACAATTGCATAAGTTTACTTAGGCATTTTCTAATTCCTAAGATAATTGTAATACTTATCTAGTTGAGTTGCCTTTTTTCTTAAGATAAGATTAGGGTTGTGCATGTCTTTCTTTTTTGCATGATTTCCTTTTTGAAGGCTTTTGTATTATTTGTAAAACAATTACATTCAATAATCATTATTCTAGTTTTGCTTACACATTTTCTCTGAGGTTTACAGAACATCTTCTTCATTGTTCTAGATATGTGTTGCACATGATAGGTAATTGCATGCAGGTGATTCTTGGGGACTATGAAGTTGGTTTTTCAACTTCTACAAGATCAACTATAATAGTCAGGACTTGAGAAGCAATTTCCACCGTTCACTTCCAGCTCGCGGAAACAACTACAAGATCAACTATAATAGTCAGGACTTGAGAAGCAATTTCCACCGTTCACTTCCAGCTCACGGAAACAAGATGCAAGTTTCTTAAGAACAACAAGACCCATGAGATACTGCCACATACACTCTACAACTACTACAAGGTGGGGCCCTCACATACATGAGGACAGTCTTGTCAGTGAATTTCTATTGGTTGTTCATCCGAGCTAGAGCGGCGAGGTGAATTCAAATGATATTGACTCAATCAAAGTTGTTAAAGATGCCTAGCACAGCTATGGATCAATGACATGTATTCAAAAATGAAAAGTACACCCGTTGTAATTTTTTTGTTTCACGCAAATGGGCATTAATGTAGAGTTGACCTATAAACCTATTCAATTCCCTTCAAAAATTATGTATGCAACTGACTCTTGCTTATTTGAGATTTAAAGACATGTCCAAGGCAATACGAAGAGTTGAGAAGCAAATTGCAGAAGTTATCCTAGTCAGCATTAGGGTTTGTCATGGTTGAAATTAGTAAGTACAATAAATGCAATGTTATTCCTTTTCAGTTTTCTGAGTTAGGGTTTTCTTTTAATCTATTTTAAAACGAGCATGTTTCATCGTTCTACTTTCATTGCTTTAAATTAGGGTTAATCTTTGCTTTTAAAAGTCGTAGCTCTATAAATTGCCCAGAATTAGCCCTCATCCTAAGTTGTAAATTGAAATTAGGAAGTTGAGTAGTTAAAATTCCTCCATAAGAAATCTTGTATATTCAAGCCCATGGCTCCCAAAACTATAGGTGCTTCCTCCTCTACCTAGTCTAGAACCCTTTCTCAGGATGTGATTGATTTGCTACCCCAGTCTACAAATAAGAGACTAGAGGGAAGGGTCTTGTTTCATGGCCCTACTGTGAAGGAAGGTTTAATAGATAAGGCTTGCTTCATCAAGGATGCCAAGGTACCTTACACGGGATGGCAAATTTTTCAACACTAGTTTGAAAATAGGAACTTTGGGGCCCCTTTTAGTAACCCATGGAAGTTGGATATGGGGAAAATGATTGTTCTGAATGTGTACATGGATGTGGATCTCTTGAAATCTATCGCATTAAAATATGACCTAGTTTCTAGGGTAGTCAAAGCATTTGATGGGGTCGTCATGGTAAAAATAACCAAGGAAGAAATTCAAAAAGTCTTTGACTTGCATGAATGGAATCAAGACACGGTTTCTTTGAACATGGATACTATTAGAACAAAGTACAATAATACCAAGGTGTTCATCAGAAAAAAGATGTTGCCTCTACATACTACAATGAATAGAACTGGGAAACAAATGAGGAAGGTTAGGATTGATGATAGAGAGCTCAAACCTTTCCCAATGAGCTATTTTCCCAGTTATTTCAAAAAGACTGTATATTCTTTGTACGAAATTATTGGCACCAATCTACCTAACACATTGCAGAAGAGTACAACTACTTGGCCATACATCTGCAACACCCATCGTATAGAGGCTTAGTTGAATTGCAAGAAGGAAAACAATGGGTGAAGTTTTGGTGGCACTCATTGTTAATGCATATGTTCTTATATAAAGGATAGAGAGCCTTTGAGAAGTAGATTACCTTGGAAATGAATAAGGATGATGTTCATTAGGGGAAATTTACATAAAAAATGGGCCTCCTAAGAAACTCTTAAAAAGAAAACATTATCTCATATAATGCAAATTATTTAAATATGAAAAATATAAATTACTTAACTACATGAGTTAAGTGGGGACACACGTTTCTATTATAATTCCTTATGAGACTAAAGTCTATGATTTTTTAAAAGTGGTAACATATATTTCTATTATAATTTATTAAAAAAATCAAGTTCACTTTCTTTATTATTTATTTTTTATTTAAAAATTCTTAAACTCAAGTTTGGTAACTTATATTTCTATTATAATTTATTAAAAAAGTCAAATTCATTTTTTTTTTCTTGATTACTTGTATTTTTAAATTATTTAAAAAGTGGCAAAGTAAAAGATAATAAAAATTAGCAAAAAAGAAAGTAATCTTTTGAACGGTCTTTCTTTCAAAAGAAAAATTAAAAATGTATTTAAAACTTTAAAATATATATTTTTTTAAATAATAAAAAATATATTTAAAAGTTTTAAATATATATTTTAAAAAAATTAAAATAATAAGGAGGCCCACTAAATGTGAGTGCTCCCCCTGAAAAGGAGGAGTGCATCACATAAAGTGAGCGCACCCTTATAAAAGGCCACCAAAAATTTTAAAATAATATAATTTTGATATTATAATATTTAGATGCTAAACATTTAAATATAAGAATATTTGAAATTATTAAAAATAATTAAAGATAATAAAACTTTGATATTAGAATATTTAGATGTTAAACATTTAAATATTTGAATATTTGAAATTATTAAAAATAATTAAAGATTTTTTTTATTTTTGCAGCACTTCATAAATTATTTTTTAATGTTTTTTTTTTTAAATTATATATATATATATATATATATATATATATAAAGAATAAAAATAGAATAGGATGTGAAGAGTTAAATTAACCATCATGAGTTAATTCATAAGATTTTAGAAAGTTTTATTTTTATTTTGGATGATATCACCGTACAGGTTGATGTCATCTTTTAGTTTATTTTGGATAACTTAAAAAGCTAATGATGTCATCCTTAGGAGGCCCATTTTTCATGTAAATTTCCTCTAATGGACATGCATGTTCAGTCTTGGACTCAAATCTTGGATAAAGATGACAAGAGGTACAACTTTACAATGTTTAGAAATGCTTTTGCATCCGAGATAAAGAGGGTCTTAGTATATGAACCACCTAGAATCCCTAGATAAATCCATGAAATCTTGAGACCTAGGGAGCTGAGGCAAGATTTGAATTTGAGGTAGTTAGGAGCTTCACAAGAACTACATTTCCTTGAGTTAGCAAGGAAGGGGTCATTCTTCCCAGAATGGATAGTATTTGCATATTACATTGCGACAAAAGGGACACTGGATGAATTAGAACATCTGTTAGCTCCTTATAGACTGATGACTGTGAGCCTGAGGAATCATGATCCTGAAGGCTTCATTAGTAAACTCGAAGTAGATAAGAAAATGGGTACTTTGTACATTCTTTTGATTACCCTGAGGGTGTCATTAGGAATATTTTTAATTTTGAGGATTAGGATGAGAGAAAGGTGAAATACCTAGCTTATAGAAAGATAGTACAAGCTAAGAAGAAGAATAATCCCCAATATGATCCTGTGCCAAATATACATGGTGATTTCAATAAATTTATGCATGTTATGGACGATTTTGAGAATGTTGGCATTTTGAGAGAACAACAAGAAGTTCCAAACAAAGGAAAGGAAATGGTGGTTGAAGAAAGTGTGGAAGTGACATTAGAAGAAAGACCTCCATATCAACCAAAAAAATAGATGACGATTTATTCTAGGAGGAAGAAAGTAGCAAGTGAGGAAAGGAGATCAATAGCCCCTGTCACCTCTAAAGTTCCAAAAACAAACTCTCCCAAGAGTGTAGTGCCAACTCCTCCTGCATAGGCCTCTTTGCCTATAATTGATCTTGATTCACCTCCTAAAAGTTTAGCCCCTCTTGAGCAACCACCTCAAAAGAAGAAAATAACTGAATCAAGAGAAGTGGTTGATTATTCTGACACAAATGAAGATGATATCTATGTCACCCCTTAGGAAATGCAAATGGAATTCCTCCTCATGAAGGAGAAATTACTTCAAGTTTAGGACAGAGCATCCTCATATTAAGGAAGCTTGAAATTTTTGGATTGAATACTACAAATTACTTGAAGGTGGAGGCCAACAAAGAGTTTGCAGAAGATGATTCCTTCTTTGAAACTTCAACATTCCAGGATTTCTGGTGGAAATCCAAGACTGTAGACTATGCAAAGAAGGTTTCCATTGAAAGAAGCTTGCACCTTGAATTGCCTAAATTTTTTATTTAGGAAAATGTAAGAACCATTATGAGAAATGACTTTAAAAAGATTAATGCCCAAGAGGGAAAAGAGCTTTCAAAGAAGAGTGGTGTGTTGCTATTTCCAGAATGGAATATTTCTGATGCTATTGTTTTGGATGCCATAAGAAGGGCTTAAAGGCCTCTTCTAAAGATAAAAGAAGAATTGGAAGTGGCACTTCAAGGTTTAGCCTTTAGCGAGGATTGGGATGCATTGGTGATATGGTCACTATCTTTGGCATCTAGGAAACCAACCCTGGCAGAACCATCAGAGCTTAGAGGAAAACTACTTGTAAAAAGAGTTGTTGATACTCCATCTTTGGAAGTTGCAGACATGGTTGTTAATGTTGTCAGGTTTACTTGGTCAACTATAGAGGGTCTCACCTTGGAAAGAGATAATCTCAGAGTTAAATATAGAGAACTCGTATATGACTATGACAACAGCCAATCAAAAGTGGCTACACTAGAAACTGAATTTGATTTCTATAAACAAAGAGAGGAAGTACAGAGAGAATGGGGTCATCATAGCTCAATCCACCCACATTCAGCTTCTCCAGTGACATCTGTGCAACATTCATTTCATATCCAAGCTTTAGCAATAATACCATATAGTCAAGAACAAGAATCAATTATAGAGGAAGAAATAAGTAGACCAAGCTCTAGTTCATCTGATAGAGATCAATTGCTTCTACAAATTGAGACATATAACAAATTGCTAGAGAAAGATCAGGACATAATGTATGAGAACATATCAAAAAAAATTCGCACTGCCTTAAAGCATCTAAATGAGAAGATTTAGGATAGACTCAATAGAATGCATGACAACTATGCTTTTATGGTGAGTGAAATGAGATTTTCCCAAAGAGATAAAGTGTTGGCCAAACCAACCTTGAATAAATGGGTCCCAAGATGATGCAGAGTGGTAGGGGAAGCACCCAACTTGACACACTTGTTCAACTATACCCTTCAATAAGGAAATATGATCATACAACTTGACTCACACAACAAGACACCACCATAGGACTTTGGGATGGTGTAGACACTCTTAATATGACAAAACATGAGAAAACAACTAGACTTTTCTCATAGAAACTCTCATTCCGCCATTGCTGCCATACTATCCATGCATTCCTTCTAGCACTCATCAATAGGACAGTCATGATAAAAATTTGTTAAAGGAAAATAACAAAGAAAGAAATCATGCTTCATACTTCTTACATAGACCCTTACAGATCCCAAAAATCATAGGACCAAACACCAAGAGAAGGTGTATCAAATAACTAATTTACAAGCCACCAAAAGGCTTCATTTGGCTTGTGCAAAGAAGGAATCAAATTGTCAAGGCACACTCCAACACCCCTAATAAATTTAAAAGAATTAAATAGGTTCCCCAATATCCCTTTCAAATGTTTCATCCATTCTATTTCTTTAAAATACTTATAAATCAAAAGAAAAGCTTACAAATGATCATTTTCTGGACTATTTCAAGGTAAAACCAAACCTAGGGCATCACATAACTTTTGCAAACCTCCATTTTTCAATCTGAAAAAAATTGCAGCATGTAAAGGATTCGTAAATCTACCAATCCACCAACTTTAAGATTTTTCCCATAGTGGAAATGGGAGTTACATACATTTGGGTGACCAAACCCTTGTTTTGCAAGGTTTCAGACCCACTTTCACTAAAATTGGTGTTACTCAATACTTGATGAAAACGAGCCAAATTACCACCAAAAGAAAGTAGAATATTCCTTCTTTCAAACCATTTCAATTGGGATCCCATACAATGATGTACCAAACCATACCAAGCATAGGAATAGGCAAAAATGCTGGAAAAAATAGAAAAACAGAGTTTTTTATTATATTTAATGCTTCAAAACTTCAACAACCATCATGCCTCAACCCAATGGAGGCTTTATAAACATGTTCCCATCCTCCCCAATGTAATTTAACTAATTTTTGAGTAAAGGATCCATTGTTAAGGTGTTTACAACATTTAAATGATATTACATCATATTGTCAACATGACAAATTTGCATTTTGTGAAGCAACTTTTAATCCTAAACTCTTATGACTCCTAAAACCACTCTAATGGCTTCAAAATAGCCTTATTACAAAATTTAAACCTCAACCTTTCATATCCAAGCACAAATTTAGGATTTTTCCTTCTCAAGGCTTACATGACAAAATTTTTGCAAGATTGCAATTTTCTACATTTTGACTCCAAAACTCAAAAAAAGTCACCCTATAACATGCTTGATGGTCTTGTTAGACCTTATTCATGAAAAAAGACCTAAAAAATACTCATACTAACCAACTAACCATCATTCACCATCATATAATCAAAAATGGAGGATGAGGTGTAGGTGCTCTTGCACCATACACCCCCCTAGAAAATACTCATGCCTTATGAGTTGTGTTTGATACCACTGTCTCCAAGCTTCAAACAAGTTCCACTGATCCACAAAGCCACTCCACTAGTTCATGTAGATTGGAACTGCAAAATTCCCTGCACTTCTAGCATTTTGGAATGTATTCACAAGTGTATTTACCTTTTCTTTTGTCATCAAACTTGAAAACAGTCCTTTATCTTTTCCCTGTCCAAGATTTGATTGTTTATGATGGTCTACACCTACAAACAAATATGGATTAGTAAATTTGTGATGTATCTTCTTGTCTTTTTTATCCTCATGCTTGCAACTATCTTTTCTGCCCTATTTTGCTTGTCTTTCACTCACTGCCCCTTTACCTTGCTTTACCACTTTCAAATCAAGCTTATATACCTCTGCAGCTACAAACTTTGTTTTGTTTCTCAACCCTGCTCTTGACTATAGGATATTCAATACTGCCTATCATCACATTGTCCTTCATGTTCTTTTCCAATACCTTCTTTACCCTTACACTTTTGTTTAGATCTGCTAATCCTGCATTGTTAGTCTTCAAAACAACACTAGGATCTACCAAGCTGCTTTCTTTGACAACCTTTATAGGCTCTTTCATCCCACACGTAATGAATTTTTCCTTACCTTTCTCATCCCCTATCCAAGGAGTCAAAACAAACTTTTGTCTATCTTTCATGATTGTATATTTGTTTGTTTTCCCATCATAGATGGCACTCCTATCATACTGCCATGGCCTTCCAAGGAGTATGTGACAGCAGTCCATTGGAAAAATATCACAAAGAACACTATCCTTATACTCACATATTTTAAAATCTACCATAGCTTTCCCATTTACTAACAATGATTGACCATAAATTAACCAAGATACCTTGTAGGGAAAATCATGAGGTATTCTTTTCAATTTTAGTTTATTCACCATTTCACAAGAAAACATATTTTCAGTTGAACCTAAATCCACTACCATCCTACACACCTTACCTTGTACCTTGCAATTGATTCTGAAGAGTGCTTTCCTTTGTAGGGGTTCTTCTAGATTTGACACCATAAGCAATTTTCTTCTAATCATCAAACTCTCTCCAACCTCTGATGTGAGATTAATAACAAGTAAAGTCACACTCTCTTCATCTTCATGCACTAATTGATTCCTCGTTTCTCCACTATGAGAGCTTGAGCCCTGCCTTTTAGGACACTTGAAGGATGGATGTCCAAGCTGGTTGCAAGTGTAGCATCTTCCTGAAAATGCATTGTTGGAATTGCTACCTCCTCCAAATCTACCTCTTGTGCCTCTCCATCCACCTCTAGAATCAGATTGCTCTTGGCCTTTCATGGCATCCTCTTGATTATCATTGGTTGGCTTTGAACTAGACATGAATCCTCTTCCTCTTGATGCACCACCTCTTCCTCTAACTACTTTGTCTTGCCTTCTCTTCAATTTCTCCTCCACCCTGATAGCCATTTGATAACAATCCTCTACACTCCTAGGGTTAGCCAAAACCAATTCATCCTATATATTAAGCCTTAAACCACTAATATACCTAGCAATTTTTTCATCTTCATTCTCATGATGACCAAACCTTAGAATCAATTTATAAAACCCCTCAGTATAAGACTTAATATCCATTTCCCTTTGTCTTAAGTTTTGTAATCTCTTAAATATTTGAACTTGGTGATCTTTGGGTAAGAATTTACCTTTTATTTTAGATATCATCTTGTCCCATGATGTGATCTTATACTTTCCTTGTTTCCTCCTCTCAGACTAAAAGTAATCCCACCATACCAAAGCACAACCTTGCAACTATTTATTTGCAATCCTTACTCTTTGCTCCTCAAGAACTTCTCCACATTCAAAATGATTATCTAATGCAACAATCCAATCAAGTAGTTCTTCATCATTCAAACTACCATCATATTTAGGAACATCAAGTTTTACCTTAGGCTTGTCACCTTTCACTGCCTTCAGCAACTTTGCAATTCTTTGGTCCTCTGGATCAGGTTCTTCTTCCATGTCTTCAAAATCCTCATCTTTCTCTTCTTTTGTCTCACTCTCTTTATCATCCCTTCTTTTGTTTGTCTCGAAGGATATGATCCTCTCTTCCAACTCTCTAAGTTCCTTAACATGTATTTCTTTCATCTCCTTCATATCCTTACCAATATATTTGTTCTTTGGAGGCATATTTCAAATCTCTTCACTTCTTCATCAACCTGCAAAATGCAAACCAAATCTACTCCCTACTCTGATACCACTATGATGCATAGTGGTAGGGGAAGCACCCAACTTGACACACTTGTTCAACTATACCCTTCAATTTGGAAATCTGATCATACAACTTGACTCACACAACCAGACATCACCATAGGACTTGGGGATGGTTTGGACACTGTTAATATGACAAAACATGATCAAACAACTAGACTTTTCTCATAGAAACTCTCATTCCTCCATTGCTGCCATACTATCCATGCATTCCTTCTAGCACTCATCAATAGGACAGTCATGATAAAAAAAATTTAAAGGAAAATAATAGAGAAATAAACCATTTTTTATACTTCTCACATAGGCCCTTATAGATCCCCAAAAGCATAGGACCAAACACTAAGAGAAGGTGTATCAAATAACTAATTTGCAAGCCACCAAAAGGCTTCATTTGGCTTGTGCAAAGAAGGAATCAACTTGTCAAGGCACACCCCAACACCCCTAATGAATTTAAAAGAATTAAATAGGTTCCCCAATATCCCTTTCACATGTTTCATCCATTCTATTTCTTTAAAATATTCATAAAATGAAAAGAAAAGCTTACAAATGATCATTTTCTGGACTGTTTCAAGGTAAAACTAGACCCAGGGCATCACATAACTTTTGCAAACATACATTTTTCAATCTTAAATAAATTGAAAAATTTAAAGGATTCCTAAATCTACCAATCCACCAAGTTTAAGATTTTTCCCATGGTGGAAATGGGAGTTACATCCATTTTGGTGACCAAACCCTTGTTTTGCAAGGTTTCAGACCCACTTTCACTAAAATTGATGTAACTTACTCAATACTTGATGAAAACGAGCCAAATTACCACCAAAAGAAAGTAGACTCTTCCCTCTTTCAAACCATTGCAATTGGGATCCTGTACAATGATGTAACATGCCGTACCAAGCACGGGAACAACCAAAAATGTTGGAAAAAATAGAAAAGTAGAGTTTTTTTATTATATTTAATGCTTCAAAACTTCAACAACCTTCATGCCTCGACCCAATGGAGGCTTTATAAACATGTTACAATCCTCCCCAATGTCCTTTAACTATTTTTTGAGTAAAGGAGCCATTGTTAAGGTGTTTACAACATTAAAATCATATTACATCATATTGTCAACATGACAACTTTGCATTTTGTGAAGCAACTTTTAATCCTAAACTCTTATGACTCCTAAAACCACTCTAATGGATTAAAAATAGCCTTATTACAACATTTAAACCTCAACCTTGCATAGCCAAGCACAAATTTAGGATTTTTCCTTCTCAAAGCTTACATGACTACATTTTTGCAAGATTGCAAATTTCTACATTTTGACTCCAAAACTCAAAAAAACTCACCCTATAACATGCTTGATGGTCTTGTTATACCTTATTCATGACAAAAGACCTCAAAAATACTCATACTACTTTACAAAATCTAACAATGGAATGTGATGAACATCTTACAAGCTCTCCTACTAGGGTAGATAATAACGCACAAGAGAATGATACCCTAGATAAAATAGACAATAAAATAGAGCCTCCTCCTAATATAGCCACTATTGATAATCAAGAAGCTCCAACCATTTATCATTCCCCTACTTATGATGAATTCATTTTAGAAGAACCAATCCTTGAATTTCAAGAACATTTGGTTTGTTGTTCTCCTAAAAACTCTCCTCGTAGGAATTATACCATGGTGCAAGAAAATGATAACATTGACAATAACATAGTAGAAGAACATGATGAGGCCACCTTATACTCTCCTTCACTAAGTGACATTAATATTATTCAACCTCAACTCATCCTTTACCCACCTTCAAACAAACCTCCAACTCAACATAAACCTGAACTTGTCCTTTACCCACCTAAGAATAATGCCAACTAATTCATAATGACATTTCTCATACATATAACACTAGAAATAATGCACAACCACAACAACCAACCCCAACACCCCTACCTTTTCCTAACCCCATCTTACCAGGCCCTCGTCATTTACATCAACAAAGGGGAAAGGAGTGCAATCTTGTTGAACAATGAAAGAATACTCCTGCTAAGATATCATTATGGGACCTTATTCAAGCCTCCCCTCACTACCACAACATGATTCAAATATCCTTACAACAAGTTCCTATCCCTTCCAATGTGCAACTAAATGACATAGCAGCCATTGTCGAATGAATAAATGCTAACATTATTTTCCACCAAAATGAGCTCCCCCCTTTGGAAGTGTAAAAACAAAATGAAGCTTTCATAATGATATCTCAATACCAAAGAAAAGGGATAAGATGAATTCTTGTAGATAATTCGTGTAGTGTGAGCCTTCAAGATAAGCTTGGTGTTGATAAATAAAGCATTCAACCTGATTCTTTATCTATTAAGGGATTTTACAATGTAAAAAAAAAATCGCATGGTGTGATTACTTTACCTATTACAGTTGGGAAGGCTACATTGGAAACACAGATCCATGTTATGCCTCATGAACTTTCATATTATCTTCTTTTAGGTAGACCATGGATTCATGCAATGAACGGGGTGCCTTCTACTCTTCATCATAAAATGAAATAAATCTACAATAACAAAGTGTACACAATTGAAGCCGACCCTGACCCAAACAGTTCTTTGAACATTGAGAAAAATAAGGAAAATCCTTTGGTAACATTAACACCAACTACACAAGTGGAACCCATCCAAAAAAAAGATAAGAAAAACATATCGAGCAAGTCACGAAGCTACCAGAAGATGATTGGTGTTCCTTAGATTTCAAACATACATTCATGAGCGAGTACAAGATCATACAAAAAGACTCTAAAAAGGGAAAAGAGAAAGCAGTAATTTCCACACAAAATTTGAAAGACCCTTCAAAACCATCCACCTCAACCACTTCAGAAAAAAAGACAACAAATTACAAAACAAACTTTGACAAACTTAATCATGAACAATTGTCAAATCCAAAATCAATAGAAAAGCTCTATTGAAAAGGTTATGAACCTATGAAACAACTTGGCTATAGTGGAAAATGATGTGGTACTAGAGAACAAGGTATCCACAACCCTATAGAGACTAACACGCAAGAAACAACTCATGGTCTTGGTTATTGTCCTTTGATAGAAATAAACAAACCTTCACTTAATATCAACACTATCAAAAAACATCCTTCTAAGATGACTTTAACAATAGTTCATCCTGAATTGATAAATACTAGTGGTCTTGAATGTTATCCTTTGTAAGAAATGAAACAAACAAAGAAATATTCGCTTAATGTCAATGTCATCTTCCACAACACAAACGATTTGAGTTAATTAGATTTTACACCCTCCTATAGAGTGTAAGGAAAATTAGATGTGGAAAACAATTTTCCTAACATCAATACCTTAGGAAAGAATCTAGACACACTTTAAAATTTACAATTACAGTCAAGTTAAGATGCACTAAGAAACAGACAATAGAAACAGAGTATTTGACAAACACACATGAACACCAGATATACGTGGGAAAACCCTTATGGGAGAAAAACCCAGCACACCAAGAGAAATCACTTTTGTATTATAGTGATGAAATTATATACAAATCCCAGGCTTATCTTTTTGGTGTCATTATACAGCAGCATTCACCATTAATATTCTTGTACATAAATCTTCATGTTACAATCCGCTTAATTCATCCACTGATATGATCACTCAACAATTTGTTGTTTCAACCAACCGATTACTAACTGTAATAACAGAGTATATCCATGTCGAATTCTGTCTATAGAACTTCTTCACAGAACCATCGCAACTGACTATCTTCCAACTATTCCCCTTTGGCTCCTCCTATTCATCCATGAGACTCCACATAAGACATTCAACCGGTCAACAGAATTCGTATTGTATTTGCATCTCTGTGAGACACTAACAGTGCCTCGCCGATGCCATATATACATCATACTGATGTCGCCAAGAGTCATCATAGTCGCCAGGATGTTCTATCAAGCTTCAAGAGATACACTGAGTCATCACGCAGTCGCCCTGACCTATCACTTTTTCCAGGAGATCATAGCGACACATCAAAGGTTACAGCGAAGTCATATAGACATGAGTATTTCATTTAGCAAGAGTATCGAGCTTCGGTGAGACTTCATATCGATGTCACAAGTCACTCCGAAGAAAACATTCTACCAGTATAACATATCGATCTCGCCAAGACCTCATGTCGACATTCTCCACATGTATCACTGTCGCCCAAACTCATAGCTTTCGGTGTGACATTATACCGATGAGATTAAGTCATAACGAGCTCCGAAGATTAGTTTGCAAGAAAAGAGCTTATCGTTGAGACATTTCCCCATGATCATTAAGTTACCCCAAAGATTCTTCAACATCGGTGAGACTCATTAGAGTCACATGGACTTGTTACTGAAAACACAGTGCTCCACTGATGACCACCATTTGACAAGAATTACACCGAATACTAACACTTGAGTCTTCGTCGCTGAAACATTCACTTCGGTAGGACATCTTACTAATGGCACTTCCTTCGGCCAAGTCTCCTTGATGAAACAAACCAAACATTGTCAGCGTAACATTTTCTTTCACGGTGACTTCTCACCGGGCCAACATGAGTTACCTCGAGGACCACAAAGTAAATGTTGTCAGAAAGAGATTAACACTTCATTGAGACATCTTAGCGAGAACCTTTAGCTTCACCGAAGACCATAGTCGCCAAGAGTCTTGTCAATACACGATTGAATGGCCTTTCGACCAGAGGTCTCTTGAGTGCTATAAGGTCATAACGAATACACCATGTTACAGCGATAGACTCCACAGTGTAACCTTTCAGCAAGACAATAACAAGGTCACAACGACTTGTTCAGAACTGAACAAAACAAACCTACTAGTTAGCCAGACAATTAGAATGTCACACCAACTTGATTCTAATGGAGGTTTCAGCCTATATAGTTTGAGGCACATTTTTCCAACAATCTCCCACTTGACGAAGATCATATAGGCACCTCCAGAGCACATCATAACTTACTGAAAATCATTGGCACGAAGGCCCATTGAACTTGCACACCACCTAAACTTTTTTTGTGCTCACTAGCTTTCTCAATGCATCTGCAACATTCTCCAAAGTATCAACCTTTTCCAAACTAACCTTTCCATCCTCAACCATATCTCATACAAAGTGGTACTATACATCAATATCTTTCGTTCTAGCATGGAAAGTAGGGTTCTTTGCCAGACAAATGGCACTCTGACTGTCACATAAAATTGTTATTTGACCAACATCAAAACCAATGTTAGAACACAAATGTTTCAACCAAACTGCTTCTTTACAAGCATGAGTAGCTACCATGTATTCATCCTCCATAGTGCACAAAGCGACTATAGCCTGTCGCTTGCTCATCCAACTCACTGCACCACCATTCATCATGAATATGTATCCACTGGTGGATCTCCTGCTGTCAATGTCCCCTGCCCAATTAGAATCTACATAACCACGAATGCTGAGAGTCCTCTCTGATTCAACTGAATTTCCATGGTAACACAAAGCAAAATATGAAGTTCCCTTCAAATACCTAAACACTCTCTTCACAGCATCCCAATGTGTTCTTCCTGAATTAGCCATAAATAGACTAAGTACTCCCACTGCTTGGGCAATGTCTGGCCTTGTAAATACCATTACATACATAAGACTACCTACTACACTTGCATAGGGTACACTAGTCATGTCCTCCATCTCAGTAGGAGATTTTGGACATTCCTCAACATATAGCTTCCTTCCATGCATGGCTGGGACCACTAGTTGTTTGCAATCATTCATACAAAATCTCTCAAGAACAGTCCTGACATACTTACTCTGACTAAGCCAAAGCTTTCTATTCTTCCTATCCCTAGTTATCTCCATCCCTAGAATATACCTTGTTGCACCAAGATCCTTCATTTCAAACTTAGCAGACAACTAAGACTTAAGATCAGAAATCATTAGCTTGCTATTTCCTATGAACAACATATCATCAACATAAAGAGCAATAACAAGTACTTGATCACTTTCAGCTTAATAATATACACAGTGATCAGATTTTGATCTCACAAATCCCAAAGATAATACAAATGTATCAAATTTTTGGTACCACATTCTAGGTGACTGCTTTAACCCATAGAGAGACTTCTTTAATTTGCATACCAGTTTTTCTTTACCTTTCTCAACAAAGTGCCCAGGCTGGGACATATAGATTTCTTCTTCAAGATCACCATGAAGAAATGTTGTCTTCACATCCATCTGTTCAACCTCTAAGTCATATGTTGATGCAAGTGACAATAGAAATCTAATGGACGTCAGCTTTGCTACAAGAGAAGATATTTCCCCATAATCAATTCCCTCGACCTGGGAATAACCCTTTGCAACTAGTCTTGACTTGTACTTTTCTACATTGCCATCCAGACCAATCTTTTTCTTAAATACCCATTTGCAGCCAATAGCCTTTCTGCCTTTTGGCAAGGGCACCAGACTCTAGGTTTCATTCTTATCTAAAGATGCCATCTCTTCTTCCATGGCTTCCAACCAAGAATCTGAATCAGACATTTTAAATGCCTCTTTCATAGTCCTAGGCTCATCAGTATTTGAAATCAAAACATAGGCACAAGTAGAATCAATCAATGAGAACCCATACCTATCTGGTTGTTTCCTTTCTTGGGTTGACCTCCTCACTGGCTAAGGCTGAGGTTGTTCTTCTTCTTCAGAACTTTCAGAACTGCTTGAGCTCTCCTCAATTTCAAGTACATTTTGAATTTCTAATTCCTCTTTCTCTAGTGTAGGAGGAATTAATACTACATCCTTATTGTTTTCATACTTTGTCTCTGACTACAAATCCAAGGTGGAAGGTTTCAGCTCACGAAAGATTACACTCTTGCTGTATACAATCTTCTCTATAACAGGATTCCAAAGCTTGTATCCTTTAATGTTAGCACTATAACCAATGAAAATACATTTGACAGCCTTGTTCTCCAGCTTAGATCTTTTAACATCTAGCACATAGGCATATGCTTCACAGCCAAAGACTCTAATATGTCTAAGAGAGGGCTTCTTACCAGACCACGCTTCCATTGGTGTTTTCTCAACAAGAGCATAATTTGGAGACCGATTAACCAAGTAACATGCAGTAGCAGTAGCCTCAGCCCAAAACTTCTCTTCCAAACCAGCACTACTAAGCATACTTCGTGCTCTCTCCATCACTATCCTATTGAACCTTTCTGCAACTCCATTCTACTATGGAGTATAAGGTGTAGTCTTGTGTCTTTTGATTCCATGGTCTTTACATTATCTTTCAAATTCATCATAACAGAATTTACTGCCATTATCAGTCCTTAAGCATTTTATTTTTCTACCAGTCTGATTTTCAACAAGATTTTTAAACTCCTTAAATTGACTGAACACTTCTGATTTACTTTTCAAAATATATACAAATGCTCTCCTTGAATAATCATCAATGAACGATACATAGTATCTTGATTTAGACAATGAAGGAACATTCACTGGACCAAACACATCTAAATGAATATAATCTAACAAACCAGAAGATTTATGAAAACTGTCATAAAATGAAACATGGTGTTGCTTTCCATATATACACTGTTCACATAATTCAAATTAAAAATTACAATCTTCAAGCCCCTCAACCAGGTTTTTGTTCTTCAAGGTTTTTAAGCCTTTTTCTCCTATGTGGCCTAATCTATGATGCCAAAGCATAGTCTTCTCTATAGGAAGTTTTACTTCTATAGAGTTTACATAATTAGGGATATCTCCCTCTTTACCTCCATGAGCAGCTTTCAGTGACTTCGAAGAGACACTGTTACATTGAACAACTTGTGCACCCAGCTTGTATAGGGTACCTATTTGAGCACCTCTAGCCAGCACCATTGAATCTCTAGTCATCTTGCAACCATTTCCAGAGAACGTAACTTGTACACCAATATCATTCAGCATACTTACTTACAATAGATTTCGCGCCAGACCTAGTATGTGCATAACATTATTGATTCCCTTCGCTCTACCATCGGGGAATTGTATTCTGACTCTTCCACGGCCAACTATCTCCAAAGTTGAATCACTTGCTAGGTACACCTTTCCACCATCATATTCTTCATACTTTGTGAACCATTCTTTGTGAGATGTCATGTGGATCGATGCTCCAGAATCAATCAGCCAGACATCATCTGATGCCTATGTAGCCAAGGCTGCAATGAAGGCATCACCATCACTATGAGAAGAAGCATTATTGGAAGAGCCCTTCTTCTTCTTTTTCTCCTCTTTAAAATCCTTTCGGACATGACTGGGTTGCCCACAATTCCAGCACTTCACCTTGGACTTCTTGCCAGGAGACTTTGATCTCCCCTCTGATTTTGATTTGGACTTCTTGTCATTCTTCTTGCCTTTCTCCTTTGACCTTCCTCTGACAGCAAGAGCCTCCTTCACCATCTCAAAAAATTTCCTTCTCATCTCTTTTGATAGCAAAGATGCAACAACATCTTCCATCTTGAAACTGGATGTTGTACTCAAAATCGCCATCACCAAATGATCCCATGAGTCTAGCAAAGAACACAATAAAAGCATACAACGATCCTCTTCTTTAGTCTTCGCACCAACAAATGTCAATTGAGCAAGTAGCATGTTAAATGTGTTCAAATGATCAGCTACATACCCTCCTTCCTGCATTCTCAAAGAGTATAGTTTATTCCTCAGGAATAGTTTATTCACCAAGGAATTCCCTTGATAAATAGATGCTAGTCTCTTCCACAAGGAAGATGCAGTCTTCTCTTCATGCACATTTAGAAGCACTGAGTCTGCCAAACAGAGCCTTATCAAACCCTTAGACTTCCTATCTGCAAGGTCCCAATCTTCTTGCTTCATGCCTGTAGGTTTCACTCCAGCCATAGCAATCCAAAGATCACGGTCAACAAGAAGATCCTCCATCTTGAGTTTCCACAACTCAAAGTTACTACCATTGAATTTCTCTATTTCAAACTTTCTAGATGTACTAGCCATATTAACCTACAATTAGAAATAACAATCTCTACAAGACTCCCACTAAAACAAAATTGACTCAAAAAACCCAACGTACCCACAAGGATAACACAACTGGCCAAGCTCTGATACCATTTGCAAGGAAAATTAGATGCGGAAAAAAAATTCCTAACATCAATACCTCAAGAAAGAATGTAGATACACTTTAAAATTTACAATTACAGTCAAGTTAAGATGCACTAAGAAATAGACAACAAAAACAGAGTATTTGACAAACACACATGAACACTAGATATACGTGGGAAAACCCTTATGGGAGAAAAACCCACCACCCCAAGAGAAATAACTTTGTATTACAGTAATGAAATTACATACAAATCCGAGACTTATCTTTCTGGTGTCATTATACAGTAGCATTCACCATTAACATTCTTGTACAGAAATCTTCATGTTACAGTCCACAGAATTCATCCACTAATACGATCACTCAACAATCTGTTGTTTCAACCAACTGATTACTAACTGTAATCACAGAGTATATCCATGTCGAACTTTGTCTATAGAACTTCCTCACATAACTGTTGCAACTGACTATCTTCCAACTATTCCCCTTTGGCTCCTCCTATTCCTCCATGAGACTCCACATAGGATGGTCAACTAGTCAACATAATTCATATTGTATTGGCATCTTAGTGAGACACTAACAGTGTCTCACCGATGCCACATATACTTCATACCAATGTCACCAAGAGTCATCATAGTCACCAGGATGTTCTATCGAGCTTCAAGAGATACACTGAGTCATCACGCAGTTTCCCTAACCTATCACTTTCGCCAGGAGATCATAGCGAGACATCAAAGGTTACAATGAAGTCATATAGACATGAGTATTTCATTTGGCAAGAGTATTGAGCTTTGGTGAGACTTCATATCGATGTCACAAGACACTCCGAAGAAAACATTATGTCAGTATAACATATCGATCTCACCAGGACCTCATGCCGATGTTCTCCGCATGTATTGTTGTCACCCAAACTCATAGCTTTCGGTGTGGCATTATACCGATGAGATTAAGTCATGACGAGCTCCAAAGAATAGTCTGCAAGACAAGAGCTTATCACTGAGACGTTTCCCCATGATCATTAAGTTACCTCAAAGATTCTTCAACATTGGTGAGACTCATCAGAGTTGCTAGGACTTGTTACCAAAAACACAGTGTTCCACTGATGACCACCATTTGACAAGAATTACACCGAAGACTAACACTTGAGTCTTTGTCGCTGAGACATATTCACTTTGGTAGGACATCTTACTGATGGAACTTCCTTCGTCCAAGTCTCCTCGATGAAACACACTAAACACTGTTGGCATAACATTTGCTTTTGCGATGACTTCTCACCGGGCCAACATGAGTTACCCTGAGGACCACAGAGTAAATGTTGTCAGCAAGACATTAACACTTAGCTGAGACATCTTAGTGACAACCTTTAGCTTCATCGAAGACCATAGTCACCAAGAGTCTTGTCGATACAAAATTGAATGGCCTTTTTGCCAGAGGTCTCCCGAGCACTATAAGGTCATAACGAATACACCATGTTACAGCGATAGACTCCACAGTGTAACCTTTCGGCAAGACAATAACAAGGTCACAGCGACCTATTCAGAACTAAATAAAACAAACATGCTAGTTGGCCAGACAATTAGAATGTCACACCGACTTGCTTCTAATGGAGGTTTCAGCCTGTATAGTTTGGGGCACATATTTCCAACATAAAGGAGAGAACAAAATCTCGCAATCTGAGTCTTGCATAGGTATGACATCTTGTACTTCTAAGCAAGAGAGATCTTTGTCAGATAATAAAGGAAAATATTCTATAAATCAAAGAGTATCTTTTCAAGACTCCTCCAAGATCACTTGATATCTCTTCCTCCAAGAAATCAAAATAAATTTTATTACAAAAAATCATTTTGCACATATCATAGATGTCATGGTCATTCTACTAATGAATGTAAGGCTTTGAGTAGTAAAATCCAACATCTTAACAATTTTGGTGCTCTCCCTTATGTGGTGGCACCTAATTCCTCTAATTGATACTGATTTTCACTCTACCATGCATCTTATCAATCATTTCGGATCACCCTTGTCCTACACTAAGTGGGGGCAAGGGGTTAGTTAGCCTTGTCCTCATATGTCACTTGTTGTTTCCTCTTTCAACTAGTTGATCAACTTTCATGAACATATAAGAGCGAGCTTGGAATGTGGACAACATGCCTTAAGTTGGCTCGCATGTAACATACTTATTCATACTTATTCATGATGTAGTTTACTGAAAACATATGACTTGGCATAGGGCTTTCTGAATAAGCTATCATCTCTTGTACTACTTTAAAGAAATTTCTCATAGTAATGATGTTAGCAACCACTTTAAAGTGGGGACATACATCGACACTCATATATTTCATTGTGTGATTTCTTTCTTCTTGAGATGTGTCCTCTTCTTGGTGGTGTTAATGGGATTGATTTCCTCCAAGAGCATGATATTTCTTTGACTTTTCCTCTCTTGGAAACATTAAATACAATTTTCCCTAAGATGAGACCTTTTATTTGTCCTCTCTTGGATACATTAAGCACAATTTCCCCTAAGAAGAGGTCTTGCACAAAATAAGAAAATTGCTTTGAACATTCCTTGCACTATTTTGCATTGACAATGTCTATGAGTTTCAAGCATAAGAAGTTTTTCTTGCCGCATAGAGCTCGAAGATCATTTTTGTGTGGTGCCTTATCAAAGTTTTCAGGAGGTATAACTTTGGTATGGTTGACTAGGAAGCCCAATCTAAGGCATAAATTTTCCCATAGCCACTTGCATGTGTGTGATTGCCTACTAGCCATGAGTGTATGTTTCTCACCTTTTAGGACTTCTCACCTAGTGGAAAGCCAAGAGTTCTATCACCTCAAAGTGAATATGCATTTTTGGAGAAACACCTTAAATTTGATCCACAATGTGTTGGAAAAATTGTCGAAGCTTGATCCATGTTTTTATTTTTTCTCATTTGTACTTCTCGGGTATGTGCAAGATCATGATGGGCCAAAAAGTGGTGATATGATGGATATTTGTAAGGTATGAGGCTGATGACTTTTTCTTACCCAAAATTGATGAAACAAAAAGGGTTTTTAAAGGATATTCTCAACTTTCCACCAATATAAATTATGCTTTACTTTGACTTTAATAAATAATTATTACTAATTTTCTATTTGAATTATGACTAAAGTCCTGATTGATAGGCTGATTGAAAAATATCTATAGCTTTCAAACGGTATCACATTTTTTGAATCCCAAACATGCAACACATTCTATGTTTTGCATACTATAGGATTAAAAAAAATAAAAAATTCATGAGGTTTTTACCAAGTTAAGGTGGTTAGACATACGAGTTTTTATATTTTTCAAAAGTTGTAATAAAAAAATCATAATTAATTATTTACTTGGAAAAAGATTACAAAAAAATATGCATCACATCAAGACATGAGTCCTCTACTTATAACTAAAATATAATAAAAAAATACTATCATTTTATTGTGGTTAGGGTGGTCGATAAACACCTACTTCTTATTTTTCCCTAAAATTTAAGTACTCTGCATTGAAATTTCAATTTTTTACCAAATAAATTTTTTATTTTAAATAAACCTAGTAGTTTAGAAACTACATTCAATTTTCTATAGATGCTATTCTTACTATTATTGAAATAATATAGATAACTTATTCAATTTTTTACATCAAGTTTCCTAACTCTGATTTTTTGAGTTTTTTGCCACTTAAGGGCCTGTGTTTTCCATGATGATCCTGCACATACCCTCTCTTCCTTCTAGTTATTTCCATTGCATGATCACGTATCTTGTTTTTCTACAAATCATTCACCTTGTGTGTGTCCTTTTGCACTTATGTTAGTTTGACTTAAGATCTTGGATCATGGGGGCTTCACGGCCTCCTTCAACTTGTTATCCTAGACCATCTAAATTGGTACAATTGGATGCCTCTTGAATGTCTACTTTAGTGTTAGTTTGAAGAAAATTCATCCTCTCACTAAAGTGGGGACTAAATGTAGTGTAGAAAAATAGATTTTTGGGAATTTTCATGCTCCTTGTGGATTTTGGCTCAATTTTTCCTTGATTTAGTGTTTTAATGTGGTTAACACATCCACATTAGGGTCCTATGCAAACTAAATAAAATGCATTTATCAATGTCTTGTAAAGGTGTTGTAAAGTGTTGTAAATGACTTTCACACTTTTCTAGACTTTTATTAAGCATCTAAGTCTAATGGACCTATTTTTCCTTAATTCAATATTGTAAAATGTATTTACTTGTAAATTAAACTTGGTTTTAATCTACTGTTGTAGTGTGTTTTACACATTCACATTGGATATTGTGCCTTTCTAGTGTATGTGGACCTCATTTTAATGTTGTAGAGTGTATTTGATCACACTTTCACATTGAGCTTTGTGTCCCTACCCCTAATCACCCTTTATATCATCATTAATAGGCCCCTCTGACCCCATATTGTGTATCCTGAGGCTCATTTTGATCAAAAACCTGACTAGATCAACATAAGATCTTAATTTATTCATTCCCCAACATTTTAGCAAGAAAAATATCCCTTGTGGGAACCATTCACCACTTTGGGTGAATGATTACTCATTCACCCACAATGGTAAATGAGTCCCATTTGGGCCATTTTTCAAGGTTTGAGCGGAAAAAATTAGGTTTTAAGTTTAATTTTATTCAATGTTGGCCTTGGGGATCAAATTAATAGGAATTTGAGTGGATTTCCTATATAAACAAGCTTCAAAATCATTATTTTATTTATTCTTCATCCATCCATCATCCATTCATGCCATCAAGTCATGATTCAAGCACTTCAAGTCTTCACAAGGTCATCAAGATAGCTTTCAAGATCACTTTTAAGGAATTCAAGAAAAGATTTCTCATCCATTGATGAAGCAATTCAAGATCCATCATCATGGAAAGTTTCTAATTACATTACTTCATGTTTCATGCTTCATTATCTTATTTCATCATTTTGGTTTAATTATATAAAAGGGGTTTGACCAAGGCAAACCCCTATTCCTTAACAATCAACATTTTTTCTCTCTTTGTGTGATTGCAGATCTAGGTGCTTTGAAGGCTTAGAGATCATTGAAGATTAGGTTACAAACTTTTTGGAGTCATCTCCCTATTTGAAAGTTCAAAATCTTCACAAAAAGTCACCTATAGGCTCAAATTTGGTAGTTTTGAATCCAAACACCTAGAGAAACAGAAAGAGCAGACCGAGAGCTATAGATTCCACTTTTGAGTTTTCAAAAAAGTCAAAGTGGACTCATTCACCATTAGTGGTGAATAAGTACCACTTTACCTATTTTTCAAAGATTTTGATGGATTTGGATACCCATTTGGCTAAAACATGCTCCAGTATAATTTTCTAGATTTGGGACTAATTCACCTAGAATGGCGAATGAGTCTCAGTAGATCAAAATTTCAAGATCAGTAGCATTTCTATTCTTCGTTCTAGCCTCTACACATTTCCAGGTGCACACTTTCTGTTTTTCTTTCCTATTATGTTTTATCTGCATATCTATTCATCTTTTAAGGTCTTTTTGTATATCACACTATGTTTTCAAAAATATTTCATTTTCTAAGTTTTGCATTAGTAGTGAACCTCTTTATTAGTTTTCAGCCTTTAGGATAATCCTCTTTGACAGATTTCAATCTCCTTTGCATTGAAATCTCAAGGTTTTTATTCTTGAGTGAAGTGTTATGGTTTTTATATCTCTCTCCTTTTAGGTCCAAAACCCTAGAAGTGTAAGAGTCATACATACAAAAACACTCATTTCACTAGTGCAAACCTACCCATTTGAATGCATTGGAACTATAAGTTTGGTCATATGCTGAACAATGTAGAATCTACATAGGCACCTTCCTCAACTTTTGATCTTTGAATATGATTTATAGGATCATTATTGCTAAGTTGACCATTTCCTAATTGAGCCCATAGTTGATAATATCAACTTTCAACTTTCAAATTCCCTCAAATTCTTGTAAATGCTCATTTTTTTATCTCTCCATGCACACTCCTTTATAAGGAACACCTTTTATTGTTGTCTTTATTTTCTCAACTACTTTCCTTTTAGATTGCAACTCTCTCTCAATAGCATTAACCTCATTTTCTATGATGATAAAATATTCTTCTTATCTCTTAATTCCTTTTCTAAGTGGTTAATTATAGTCTTCAATTATTTTGCTTCAATTTCAAGAATCTTTCAATTCATCTATTTCCAGTTGTATTTTCTCCATGGAAGTCTTAAGTCAAAGAATCTTTGAATTCATTTGTTCAAATCCAACTATAGCATCATCTCTCACTTTCTTTTCTTGCAAATATTCTTATCTCTTGAGTTTATCCACTTCTCCATTGCCATTTACCCATTCCACATACTACACAAGCACATTCCTCAACTTCTTGAGAGTGGGAATAATCTCTTTAGTCAATATATTATCTGTCTCATTCACTTTGGTTTGCTTCTTTTCAAGTGTTTTTAGAGCAGATTTCTTTTTCATTTCATACATTCTAGTACTTGATACCTCCCATTTTGCATTTCCATTTTCCCATTACACATACTGCACATGCACCTTCCTCAACTTCTCAAGAGCAAGAAGAATTTGTTTAGTCAATATGTTATCAATCTCATTCACTTTGGTCTACTTCTTTTCAAGTGTTTTCAAAGTACATTCCTTTTTTTCATTTTGTAGACACCTATAATGTGACCTTACCCTTCCGCACCTCATTTTAGCCTATCCTAACTCATTTCTTAATTAAATAATATTTATTTATTTAATTAATCTCTCCATTTCCTTTATCCACCACCTTTAATTAAATAAATCCACAATTATTTAATTAAAGCTAAACTTTTCCCACATTCCTCTAAAATTACATAACCTTGCCTAAGTTAATTAATCCTTGATTTATTAACTTTATCCCCATCCTAAACCTCATTATCACATTCTCTAACTTTTAACTCCACCCAAGTTAATAAACCCTTGGTTAATTAACTCAACCTATCCTCATTAATCAAATAATCCTTGATCAGTTGATCTAACCCTCATCCCTAATCATCATTATAATTATTTCCTAATTTTAAATCCCTACATCTCACCTACCCCCACTAACCTCTTACACAAGCCACCATATCTCTTACAAAAATTTAATGCTTCTCTTCCCAATGTGTTCTCACACATGTGTGAGCTCACCTCCCCATTTCACACCTTTCCGTATTGTGACCCTTGTCAAGTAGAATTCATTCCTTGATCTAAACCCTATCTTTCTTTCAATCTCAACCCTCCATTAACCAATCAATCCTAGACATTGATTCCTCTCACCAAAATTCTTTATACTAAGGCCTTTCCTCTCATTATTTTAACACACATCCATCATATCCTTATGCTAACAAAACACCCCTCTACTCCATCTCCATCATGCTAAAATATTGAGCAACCACATCCATTTCCATCATTTGGAGAAAATTTGCAGTGCAATCTTGTGAGCTCAATCCAAGAAGAGGAGAATACTATGAAGGTATAAATCTTATTTATACATTTCATTTATGATTTTATTCTATTTACATTCATATTCATCTTTCCCATCTTCACATTTCATGCATTCTAGTACTTGTTGCTCCAGTTATGCATTTCCATTTTCCCATTGCACATACTACACACCCACCTTCCTCATATTCTCAATAGTAGGAAGAATCTCTTTAGTCAATACATTATCTATCTCATTCATGTAAACCCATAATCCATCAACCCTCAACCCTTAAACCCTAAACACTCTACCCTATATAATAAACCCTCAACCCTAATCCCTTGACCCTATACCTTAAATCCTTAATCCATCAACCCTCAACCCTTAAACTCGTAATCCCTTAACCCTCAACCCTTAAACCCTCTGCCCTATGCATCATACCCTCAACCTTATACCCTTAAATCCTAATACGTCAACCTTTAAACCCTCAACCCTTAATCCCTAATCACTTAAACCCTCAACCCTTAAACCCTAATCCCTTAATCCCTCAACCCTAAACCTTAATTTATATCCCTAGTCCCCAGACCCTGAACCCTAATACTTATCCCTAAACCCTCAATCCTTAAGCCCTCAACCCTAATCCCTTGACAGTATACCTTAAACCCTTAATTCATCAACCCTCAACCTTTAAACACTTAATCACTCAAACCTCAACCCTTAAACCCTCTACACTATGCATTATATCATCAACCCTTAAACCCTCTACACTATACATTATATCCTCAAACCTTAAACCCTCTACACTATACATTATACCCTCAACCCTAATCCCTCAACATTATACCCTTAAATCCCAATCCCTCAAGCCTTAAACCCTTAACCCTTAATCCCTAATCCCTTAAACCCTTTACCCTATACATCAAACCCTCAACCCTAATCCCTTGACCCTATACCTTAAACCCTTAATCCATCAGCCCTCAATTGTTAAAGCCTTAAACCATAAAACCTTAAACACTAAACCCTCTATCCTATACACTAAACCCTCAACCCTAATCCTAGATCCTATACCTTAAACCAATAATCCATCAACCCTGAACTCTTAAACCCTTAATATCTCATCCCTACAACCTTAAACCCTATACCATCAACCCTAAACCCTTAAAGCCTAATACCTCAACCCTTAAACCCTCAACCCTAATCCCCCCACCCCATATCTTAAACTCTTAATACATCAACCCTCACCCCTTAAACCGTTAATCACTAAAGCCTCAACCCTTAAACCCTAGTCCCTTAAACCCTGTACCCTATATATTAAGCCTTTAATCCATCAACCCTCAACCTTTAAACCCATAATACCTCAACCCTCAACCCTTAAACCCTCCACCCTCCACCCTATACATTATACCCTCAACCCTATACCCTTAAATCCTACTCTCAATCCTTAAACCCTCAAACCTTACTCCCTAATGCCTTAAACCCTCAACCCCAAACCCTTATCCCTATCCCTAAACCCTCAACCCTTAAAACCTCTATCCTATACATTAAACCCTTAACCCTAATCCATTGACCCTATACCTTAAGCCCTTAATCCATCAACCATAAACCCTTAAACCCTTAACCCATCAACCCTCAACCATTAAACCCTTTACCCTATACATTAAATCCTCAACCCTAATCCATTGCCCTATACCTTAAACACTTAATCCATGAACCCTCAACCCTGAAACCCATAATTTGTCAACCCTTAACCCCTCTACCCTATACGTTATACCATCAACCCTATACCCTAAAATCCTAATCCCTCAACCCTTAAACCCTCCACCCTTAATCCCTAATCCCATAAAACCTCAACCCTTAAACACTAATACCTTAATCCCTTAACCCTGAACCCTAATCCCTATCCCTGATACCTCAACCCTAAACTGTAATTCCTATCCCTAAGCCCTCAACCCTTAAACCCTATATCCTATACATTAAGCCCTCAGCCCTATACCATAAACCCTTAATCTATCAAACCTCAACCCTTAAACCCTTAATCACTCAACCCTCAACCCTTAAACCCTCTACATTATGCATTATACCCTCAACCCTAATCCCTCAACCCTATACCCTCAACCCTATACTTGCCTCAACCCTAATCCCTCAACCCTTAAACCATCAGCTCTTAATCTCTAATCCCTTAAACCCTTTACCCTATACATTAAACCCTCAATACCAATTCTTCAACCCTATACTTAAACCCTTAATCCATTAATCCTCAACTCTTAAACCCTTAAACCCTCAACCCTAATCCCCCAACCCTATACTTTAAACCATTAATCTATCAACCCTCAAACCTTAAACCCTCTACCCTATAAATTATACTCTCAACCATAATCCCTCAACCCTATACCCTTAAAGCCTAATCCTTCAACCTTTAAACCATTAACCCTTAATCTCTAATCCATTAAACCCTCAACCCTTAAACCCTAAACCCTCTATCCTATACATTAAACCCTCAACCCTAATCCCTCCATCCTATATCTTAAACCCTTAATCCATCAACCCTCACCCCTTAAACCCTTAATCACTCAAACCTCAACCCTTAAACCCTAATACTGATGCAAAGCAGGGAAGCAATCAATCAACCAACACAAATTCAATTGATTTCAATAGGCCTTTAATCACCAAAACCCTAACTAGGGTGTTTTCTCAAAAAACTCTTCTTATTCCCTTATAGGTCTACAATAAGGGTTTCTTTACCAGAACTACCAAAATACTCAACAAACCCACTTCTCAATTGTCTTTTCAAATACCCATTTTCCTCCACTTTAACATCAAAATCTCATTCACTGATTTTGGAACGTTGGCCCCTAAAATGGACCGGTGTGTTGTTCAAGGCTCTAGTTAGCCCACTTTTACAAAGAATCCCTATTCTAAACTCATTTCCAAGCCCAAAAACCTTGTATAGTCTTAAATCAGCCTACAAATAATCACAATCCACCACTCTTTTCCAATGAAAATCCCTCTAACATCACTAATCACAAAAGTCTTAATTCAAGCCTTTCCAAGGAGGGTTTATTAAAAGATACCACTCCAAACCTTTTCTATCTTTTCCAATGATTATAACACACCAAAAAAATCTTGCAAATGCTTAAAATTCCCTCCCAAACTACTGCCCCAAATGATTTCAACCATTTCCACTCTCAAACCACTCAATTTCACCCAAAACTCTTGGATTTGCCAACTAGGGCTTCATGCCTAGAACCCCATATGACCTCCCCTACTCACAAGAAAAATTTAAACACATAATCCTACCTAATTATGCCCATTACACTAAGCCACAATAGATACAATAGGTGGAATGTCTAATTATTACATTTTTAAGTCTTCAAACCCTTAACACAAAAATATTAGACCCATAGTTAGAGAATCAAACACCAAACTCTTAAAACCTATTGGATTTCAGCATAAAAAAAATATAAAAGGATGTTAATACATATTTATCTTAGTTTCAATGCAATTTGGGCTAGATGGATGTTGTACATACTATATAAAACCTTTGGAACAACATTGAGAATGAAAATAACATAGAATTTTAATGAGAACAAAAGTTTTATTGACCAATTATTTGTCAAAACCTTCGAAAACCTTCATCAAGTTTTTCAAATATATATAACTTAACCAACCTATTAAAATTTCTCTAACTTCCCTTTTAATTCCCATGACTGTTAGGCTTCTTCAAGTTTACAATTTTGCACTTTTTCATTGACAACTTTTCAATTTTTGCAATTTTTTTACATTTTTACAAATATTTGACAATGTTTCAAATTGGACCACCTAAAGACCTATAGACAAGACTCATTACATAAAAAAATGGTCTAAATTACCTTATTGGAATGATCACAAGACTTAACAAACCAAAATTTACCCAAGATACCTTACTTCACAAACTTGCAAATTCAAGCCTTCATGGTGCCCCTGCACCAAATCCCATAAACCCTTTACCCTATACATTAAGCCCTTAATCCATCAACCCTCAACCCTAAATACCATAATACCTCAACCATCAACCCTTAAACCCTCAACCCTTAATCCCTAATCACTTAAACCCTTAATCTCTCAACCCCCAACCCTAATCCCTATCCCTCAATCCTCTATTTTAGACATTAAACCCTCAACCCTAATCTGTTGAACCTATACCTTAAGCCATTAATCCATCAACACTCAACCCTTAAATCCTTAATACATCAAATATCAACCATTAAACCCTCTACCCTATACATTAAAACCTCAACCCTAATCCCTTTCCCTATACCTTAAACCCTTAATCCATCAACCCTCAACCCTTAAACCCGTAATCGCTCAATCTTCAACCCTTAACCCCTCTACCCTATACATTATACCATAAAACCTATACCCTTAAAGGCTAATCCCTCAACCCTTAAACCCTCAACCCTTAATCCCCAATCCCTTAAAACATCAACCCTTAAAAACTAATAACTTAATCCCTCAACCCTGAACCCTAATCCCTATCCCTAATCCCTCAACCCTTAAACCATATATCCTTAATCCATCAAACCTCAACCTTTAAACCATTAATCACCCAACGTTCAACCCTTAAACCCTCTGCACTATATATTATACCCTAAACCCTAATCCCTCAACCCTATACCCGTAAATCCTAATACTTCAACCCTTAAAACCTCAACCCTTAATCTCTAATCCCTTAAACCCTCTACCCCATACATTAAACCCTCAATCCTAAATCTTTGACCCTATACCTTAAACCCTTAATCCATCAACACTCAACCCTTAAATCCTTAAATCCTCAACCCTAATCCCTCAACCCTATACTTTAAACCTTTAATCCATCAATCCTCAACTCTTAAACCCATAATCACTCAACCCTCAACCCTTAAACCCTCTACACTATACATTATAACCTCAACCCTAATCCCTCAACCCTATACCCTCAACCCCATACCTTTAAATATTAATCCCTCAACCCTTAATCCCTAATCCCTTAAGCCCTCTACCCTATACATTAAACCATCAACCCTTAAACCCTAAACACTATATCCTATAAATTAAACCCTCAACCCTAATCCTTCAACCTTATACCTTAAACCATTAATACATCAACCCTCAACCTTTAAACCATTATTCACTCAACCATCAACCCTTAAAAACTTTACCCTATACATTATACCCTCAACCCTAATCCATCAACCCTTAAACCCTAAACCCTTAATCCATAATCCTTTAAACCCTCTACCCTATCAATTAAACCATCAAACCTAATCCCTCAACCCTATAACTTAAACCCTTAATCCATCAACCCTCAACCCTTAAACCCTCAACTCTTAAACTATAAACCCTCTATCCTATACATTAAACTGTCAACACTAATCTCTCTACCATATACCTTAAACCCTTATTCCATCAACCCTCAACCCTTAAACCTTTAATCACTCAACCCTCAAACCTTAAACCCTCTACCCTATACATGATACCCTCAACCCTAATCCCTCAACCCTATACCCTTAAATCCTAATCCCTCAACCCTTAAAACCTCAATCCTTAATCCCTAATCCCTTAAACCCTCTACCCTATGCATTAAACCCTCAACCCTATTCCCTCAACCCTATACCTTAAACCCTTAATCCATCAACCCTATACCATTAAACTCATAATCCCTCAACCCTCAATCCTTAAACCCTCAACCCTATAATTATACCCTTAATCCTAAACCCTCAACCTTGTACCCATAAATCCTAATCCCTCAATGGTTAAACCTTCAAACCTTGATCTCTAATCCCGTAAACCCTCAACCCTTAAAATCTAATCCCTTCAACCCTCAAACCTTAAATCCTCAACCCTCAACCCTAGTCATTCAACCTTGAACCCTAATCCCTATCTCTAAACCCTCAACCCATAAACCCTAATCCATATCCTTAAACACTTGAAAATAATCTCTCAACCCTCAACCCTCAACCCTCACCCCTCTATCCTATACATTAAACCCTCAATCCTAGTCCCTCAACCATATACCGTAAAACCCTAATCTCTTAACCCTTAAGCCTTAAAACCTTACATACATACATACATATAATCATACATACATGCATACATACATACATACAAGCATACATACATACATACATACATACATACATACATACATACATGCATACATACATACAAGCATACATACATGCATAGAAGCATGCATGCATCCATACATACATACATGCATACACGCATACATTCATATATACATAGTGTAGTGTAGTAAAATGCATACCCCTTGCATTTTCACACATGTTTAGGCCCACCTTGCTTTATTTATGCTTCTTTATGTCTTAATTGGTCCTATTTTGTGTCCATAAGACCTATGAATTACATCATTTTCTAGTTAATCTCAAAATTCTCCAAATGCATAAACAATAATTTGATGACTCCATCTTTTTGTCCCTGATTTTTGGGTCGGGACTAAAATTACACCTAGGGAATCTTTGTCCCCCAAAGGTCTCGATACCCTAATTTTTAGGTATCTTAATAAGACCCTTTGTGGTGTTTGTGCCCCAAGTTTCATGGCTTGCCACTAAGACGCCACCTAGGGTGTCTTAGTCCTCCTTGAGTCATTTTCAATATTTAATTTCAAATTTAGGTCAGATTTAGCATCCTTTATTTAATGAATTCATATGTCAGCTTGGTGTGATGTAATTTTGGGATATTAAGCATAGAGAAGTATAAATACAAGGTTCCCTCTCTCATTTTTATCCTATCAAGCAACTAAGCAATAAATTCTTTTGTGAGAGCATTCAAGAGCAAATTCATCAAGCATTTGAAGCAATTGTCAAGATTCGAGCATCATATCAAATATTTTTCTTGCATCATGTGTGTTGTTGTGCTAACATTTGTGATGTATGGTTTTGATTCAAGTGAAGCAATTCAAGGTCATTTCTTTGGTTAAAAATCCATATCCATTGCAACCATTGCACACAAGTTTCCAGAATTTACAAGGGTTTGGTTAGTTGTAGCATTTCATGTTTTTTGATTCACCATTTCCTTCATTATTTCTATTTCATTTCAAGGTCTAATTACCAACAAGGGGTTTAACCAAGCCAAACCCCCATTCACTAACAAACAACAAGTTTTTTCCATCTTGCATATTTGTGATTACAGATCTAGGATGAAGTCTTGAAGATCACTTGGAGTGAAAAGTTGTAAAAGTTACAAAGTTGCATTACAAAGTTGTCATCTTCACAAAAACTCACCCACAGGCCAAATTCAAAAGTTTCAAAACCTAAGATCAGAAAGGAAGCAAGTGCAGACCTTGGACCTCAGGATCACATTTAGAGTTTTTCAAAAATTCAAAACAGGACTACTACTCCACCTTGGGTGTCTTAGTCCTCATAGGCTTATTATTCAAAGGTTCCTTCAAATCCGATTTTGACATCTGAAGACTTTGCATTTGCCCCAAAAAACAATGGGACTAATACGCCATCCAGGGCATCTTAGGCCTCCATAGAACTATTTGGTAGCCTCTTCACATTTCTAGAATCCTCACAACATCTCCATACTTCCCAGGTACACACATACTATCTTACTATTGCATAATTTCATTATTTTCTTCTCCCATTTAGCTTGCATTTCTAATTCTAGGTCATTTTTCATATCATAGTGTGTTTTCCAACATTTTCTTTTCCAAGCATTTTCTTGGTGGTGAACCCCTCTAAAGCTAAGAAAACCCCCTCCTAGGTCCTCCTTATTGTTTATTGACTGACCTTGTGAGGTTGTTAGTCAATCCAATTGGGACTCCTAGGATATTATTGAGTGATTTGTTGGAGAAATAGTGGTATTCCATATATCCATTTTTCCACATAATCATTTTGGTGAACCTAAATTTTAAGCATTCCTTTCTGATTTGGAGTTGATTAAATTACTTATATCTAGATTGCATTCATTATTGCATTGCATCTTCCATTAGTGAAAGTGCATACAGGTTGTATCTTTACTTTATTGCATCATTTCATTTCATTAAAAAAAATTAAAAAGTGCATTGTTCTTCATCTTCATTGCATTTACAAACATTCTTATTGCATTCACAAGTGAAAAAGAAATTGCATTCCATATTGCATTCAATTGCTTGTTCCTAGTTACTTTTGCTTGCACTTATTTTCATATTTTTCTATTTCTAAACATTAGTATTTTGCATAGGAAATCTGTAAACACTATTGACATTCCAGAATTCACTATTTTTCTATAAAAAACCTCTGCTAGGACTAAAACGCCGTTCTTGGTATCTTAGTACCTCTCTAGGTTTTTTACCTCATAATCTTGTCTGAGTTGATTGCATTCTATTACAATTTCTATAACCTTCAAATCCTTTCAATAGGACCAATACGCCCTTACTGGCATCTTAGTCCATGTTGAGTTTGAAGCTACAATATTTTAGGGTTTAAATCTACTTTTTTATGTTGCGTAAGCCTCCTACTAACATATACTATAAGTCTAGAAAGTATCGGGAACATCTATTTTATGCATCTAGGTCAAAACATCAATTTAGGGCTGTCATCTTTGAAATAATTTCAACTAGAAGCATCATTAGATCTGAAAATGCTCACATTTCTGAAACTTTGCATAATATGGATAAAATTACTTTCCACGTTTGCATATACAATGTTCACATTCATAAAACTTTGCATAAGTTTGATAAAAGTGCTTTTCATTTTTGGATATACATTGTTTGTATTCTTAAAGTTTTTCAGTTTTGGATACACATTGTTTACATTATTAAAGCATTGCATGAGATGGTTAAAAGTGATTTTCATTTTTGGTCAAACAATGCTAGTACCTTTCCTTTCTAGGCACGCCAAGGAAAATTTCGTATCCCCTCCCTATGAGAGTGTTTTAGTGAAAGAGATTACAACATTGGACAATCCTAATGATCATATTCATTCTTCTCCTAATATCTCTCCTATTGGAAAAGAAGATATTTTGATGTTAGAAGAAATAATCAATGATACTTTTGAGAGTCCTAGTTGTTTCTCTCCTCCTATGTCTCTTAGTGAACATGGCATTGATTAAAAAGAAGAAACAACCATAAATGATCATGACAATCACATTTGTTCTTCTCCTAGTATATCTCCTAGTTGTGAAGATGATACTTTGTTGTTAGAAGATATAATCAATGAAATTAATAGGAATCTTGATTCCCTCTCTTCCCATAGAGAAAACATTCTTGAACAAGATAGCACCATTGTTGATGAACAAGACAATTTAGCCATTGATAACTCCTTGAATTTCAAGAGCATTTGGTTTGTAGTTCTCCTAAGAACTCTCCTACTAGGGAAGATATAATGGTCAAAGAAAATGAGAATATTTACAATAGTAATCCCTTAGATGAAGATGATGAGGTAACATTAGACTCCTCTTCACTAAGAGATCATGAAAATAATGATAAGTCTTCTTAGGTTAGGCACATTAGATACCCCTTGAATTAATCTCTCGAGCCTAAACTTATCATCCATCCACCATCTCAAAAACCACAAGTTCAAAACAAACCCATCCTTATCCTTGAACCACCTAAGAACAATTTTTTTCAGCAATTGAGTTACAATACTATTGCTTATACATACAACACTAGGAACAATCTGCAACCAAGAAAAACACTTTCAACATCCCTCCAATTGCCTAATCCTATTTTGCCTAGTGCTTCTTGTTTAACTTCACATAGTAGGAAGGAGTATGATCTTGTTGGACAACTTAAGAATACTCCTGCTAAGTTATCCCTATGGGACTTAATTAATAATTCACTTAATTATCACATTATTCTTCAAACATCCTTACAAGTTGTGGTTCCCTCTAGTGCAAACCCGAATGACATAGCAGCCATGGTTCAAGGAATAAAAGCTAACATTATTTCCACCAAAGTGAACTCCCCCCTTTGGAAGTGCGAACAAAAAATGATGCTTTCATGATCATAGATCAATATAATATGACAGGGATAAAATGAACCCTTGTTGACAATGGCTTAGCCTTAAATGTGTGTAGTGTAAACCTTTTGGATAAGCTTGGTGTCGATAAATCAAAAATTCAACCCGTCTCTTTGTCTATTAATGGATTTGATAACGTGTTGGAAAAACCACTTGGTGTAATCACTTTACCTATTAAAGCTAGAAAGGCCACATTACAAACCTTGATCCATGTTATTCCTAATGATCTTTCATACAACCTTCTTTTAGGCAGATTGTGGATTCATGCAATGAATGGTGTGTATTCCACTCTTCATCGTAAAATGAAATACATCTACAACAACAAAGTTCACACACTTGATGCTAATCATGAGCCTTATAGTGTCTTAAAACTTGACAAAAACAAAGAGAAATCCTTGAAAACATTAACATTAACTACAAAAGTGGAACTTGTGCAACAAAAAGACAAAGAAAAACACATTGAAGTCATGAAGCTATTAGAAGATGATTGGGGTTCCTTAGATTTCACACCTACATTCATGAGAGAATATAAGATAACAACAAAGGACTCTGAAAAGGGAAAGGAAAAAGTAGAGCCTTTGAAAGCATCCACCTGAATCACTTTAGAAGAAAGGACAACATACACAACAAACTTTGATTAAAATGGCTATCAACAACCTCTAAATCCTAAAGAAATGAAAAAGCTTTATGGAAAAGGTTTTAAACTTATGAAACAACTTGGATTTAGTGGAAAAAGATGTGGTGCTCAAGAACAAGGTATTCATGTCCCTATCGAACTAACATGCAAGAAACAACTAATGGTCTTTTTGATTGTCCTTTGATAGAAATAAACAAGCCTTCACTTAATATCAACACTAGTGGTCTTGATTGTTATCATTTGAGAGAAACAAAGTGTAGACACTAAAAATTGTCCTAGGCCTATAACTCTAATTTTCATCATACTTCTAATCTTCATTTTCATAATTAAATAGTGTTAATTGTTTAATTATTTTCTAAAGTCATTTGTCCTCTATTAATTAAATAAATTTAATTATTTAATTAATTCATTCTTACCTTTATTTTTCCTTGATTAATTAAATAATTTTTTTTTATTCGTAATTCTGAGCTGAGGCTGAGTGTTTTTTACTAGAGCTAAGAACTAATGAGACCACATTGTGTAGGGGCCTCATCCTCAAATATGTATGACAAGATACACCCTTACACCTTTGTGCTGTCTTAACCTTATCACTCCAAGACCAATCGTATAGAACCTCTAGGCGTGAGAGACTCACGAGGGTCTGATATAGAACCGCCAGGCATGAAAGACCCATGTGGGTCCAACAATAGTCCATGAGCAACACACACCTATAGGGACAAGCATGATCAATCACCACATCCGCCAAGATCACTTGTATGTCCTCCAAGATCAGCTGCCACAATATCCTCCTCGCACAATGTGCAACTAATAGCAGTATAAACACCGCTAGTAGGCCAAGCGGGGATTTGAACCATGGTTGCACCATAAATAGGCAACCATCTCACCATTACACCAACAGGTGATCCCCAATTAATTAAATAAATATTATTTATTTAATTATGTTGTTAATTAAATCTATCCTCTATTAAATAATCATTTTGAATTATTTAATTAATCCCTATCACACTTTCAACTATAATTAAATAATCACTTTAATTATATAATTATTCTTTAACCTTTTTATCTTTAATTAAATAAATATTTATTTATTTAATTTAATCCAAAATCTTGAATGCTAAATTAAATTATTATTTAATTCATAAAAAGGTTTATCCATGACATATTCCTCTATAATTAGATAATTTTTTTATTATCTAATTAGTCATTTATCACTTAAGCCTAGATTTAATTAGATCACTCAGTTATCTATTGATTTAATATCTAATTGTTTTTGATGAATAGACTTTCTAGGTTAATCATTCACTTATCTAGATTTATTCTTATCTTCTATGTACAAACTTTTATTAATTAAATAGCTTTAATTATTTAATTAATTTATTCTTGTCATCTATCTTTGACAATCTTTATCTTTACATGAAAACTTTATTCTTCTGAGTTTCGAATAGTCTTAACTAAAGGTTAAATTATTATTTAATTTAATCCCCACCTTTTTTATTATTTTTAACTGTCCCTAATTCAACCCTAATTCAGATGAATATCATATATTTCAATCTTAATCATCAATTTATCTTTTAATCTGAGCCTGTCATTTGAAAATCATATTGTCTATAAAATGGCTTTATCTTCATCATTATTACTCCTCCCAAAATCTTATGAGTTTTGGAAGCAATCAACTTTAGAATCTTCGATGTTTTGACAATAACTTTATCATGAGGCTATAATTGCACACTTAAGAGAAATATGAAGGCAATTATCATACAACGGAAAAATGGAATTACATAGATGTTTGATGAGATCATTCTTGTATTTATGTTTTTTATTCCATTGTTCTTTGTTGTTAGCATAGGTTTAGTTTGATTTTATGCATTGTATTGCTTAATCTGTGAATTTTCTTGTGTTACATTGGTGAACCTGATGTGAAGACACAATCTTGAAAAAAAATTCATAGAGAATTTGAGTTTTTATAGGAACAAGTACAGTGCGACACAACTAAGGCACAAAATGATGCAATTGATCCTGTGAACCACATATGAAGAATCAAATGATGCATTTGGTTTTTTGCAACGCATCTATGGCTTTTTGCAATGCATTTGATTGGTAAAAACTGTGATGCATTTGACTAGTAAGAAAATAATTTTTTGATATCCAAGATTCTAAATTTTCATTTTAATCATTGCAATTTTTTGTTATGACTAAGTTAGAATTGGTAGCATGTGATCTTGTGGAGCTAATATAGTGTTTGCAGGACGATTCATAGAAGACAAATATACAAACTTGTTTGCAGGACAATTGACGAAGACAAAGATTCAAACTTCTAATGTGTGGTCTTGCAGGATACTTTTCAAAGATTGATTATGAAATAGATTGTCTAATTATATTAGCTCATATTTCATTTAGTGCTTAAAATTAACAATTGTCTACTATGTTTGGTGTGTTTGTACAATCTGTTGCATTAAAACCTAATTCAATAATAGAAGTATCCTCTCCCCTTGTGCACTCGTGTGATCCTAGGTGTAAGAGAAACTGTTATTGACTCTAGAAATTGGGCCTTCATTGGTGGGAAAAATTACTCAACCCAAGGCAACTCAAACCGACAACAAAGCTTTTTAGCCAAGCTACTCCTGATCAGTATACAAGTGTGAATGCTAATGGAAAAATTAAAATTACAGGAGAAGACTTGTTATGCAGACATGTTAATCTTGCCTCATGCATAGCCACCTAAATGAGTGCCCTTATTAAAAGCCATTTTTTTTAGATTTACCAAAATCCTTCTATTTGTTGGTGCAAGAGGTCGAACCTCTGAAGCCGTCCCACATACTTGCGGTTCTTAGTAGAGATGAAAATTTTGTCATGGGAGATTCATGAAAATTGAAGGTTGGTTGACCCAAAGAAGTGAGTGTCATGGACGGGAGTGAGTGTGGTCAAGCTTCTAATCATCCGCTCTAAATAAGCGTAGCTAGCAAAATCCAAGTGGAAACTCAACAAATATTGTCCTTTCCAACCATAAGAATTATACTTAGCTATTTAGATTTAAACATTTTCACATCAAATTCAAACCAAAACAAAGTGTTTTCTAATTGTCTTCTATTTTCTAAAATTTGATCAAAATCAAACTTAGTCAAACCTACAAATTTACAGAAAACCACATTTGTTAACCAAAAACACACATTTGTTGTCATGAGTCACATTTGTTAACTAGAAATACACATCTATAGCTATGAGTCACATATGTAAACTAGAAACACACATCTATCAAACTAAGTTGCATCTATCATACTGAGTCACATCTATTTACCAGAAACTTCCATCTTTCATACCGAGTGGCATTTGTCAACCTGAAAATTGCATCTGTTGTTCTAAGCCATAAGGGTCAAACCTATATCTGCTATTCTTTTAGACTGAAAATCACATCTGAAACACTCTATTATGCATCTAATTTGATGAGCTGTATTTGCAGTCTAGAATGACGCATCTGCCTATCACAGACTTGAGACATAGTTTACTAGAAAATCACATATGACACTGAGAACCACATCTATTAATTTCTGCAATGTATCTTTGAACATGAACCGTAATTGCCTAATTACCAAAAAAAAAAATCACTGTCATAGTCCAAGGTCAAACAGTCACACCAGTCTATGATTTATCCTTTCACAATGATCTCTAAACAAAAATGAGAAAGATCTACTCACATTTTTCATGGTTGCATCCTTTAGGTATCATTTAGCCATAACAATAGACATACTAGTTGCAAACTTTAGCTACATTTTAGGAGTCTTAATTACCTTCAAATCAATTAGACTTTTAGGAAAATCACCTTTGCAAATTTTAGAATAGGCCAACTTTCCATACTCTGGATACACCTTGCTTCAATGAAAAATTGTCATTGAACCTAGTCACTTGTTACACATATCTTTTGTCATCTTCGTGAGTCTTTCCAACTCATTAGTCTAGTTTGGGAGCTCACTTTATCTCTTGGTCTTAGTCTCACAAAGGTCCTTTGAAAAAGTAAATTGAAGCCTTGGTTAAACTTTAGATGGTTAGTAATCTCTTTTCAAATCTCCCAAAATTGATTACCCTTAAAATCTTGCCTATACTTTTGCATACTTAGAGACAATCATTTTAGGACATCATCATATTAGAATTTCCTTATTTTCCAAAAGAGACCAAAAACATAGTTGCACTAACATTCATTCCTTATATCCAAGAAAATCAAAAAACATAGACTAAATTCATATCATTCATAGACATAGTTCTACATCATCCACATTTTGAGCATATCTTACATGGTCAAAACAAGGTCCTAAAGGAAGAAAAGAGAAATGGCTAATCCACAAGACCTTATCAATCCATTTTCAAACCTCCCATTAGGGACATCGAGACCTCACAAAAATTTATTGGAAAAATTCTACACTAGAGACCAACAAGGACACATTGTAGTTGAAGACATAGACACTGCTACACAAGATCCAAAAATTTTCTCTTTTGTAGATGAGAACTTGGCACAAGATCCTCAACAATATCTAGCAAAATTGTTAGTAGAAGGTGCCACATTACCTCCTAGATTTTACATTCGCACATTGAAAACTTCACCTACCCAATGGAGAAACACGATGACATCTAGTGCCTCTATCCCTCAAGTAACTGCAGCTATACCATTTGGAGTACCTACACAATGTGCCACAACAATACACACATCACCATTTGGTACATCAAGCATGACACAAGGCCTTAACTTTATCATAGGGGCATCATCTTCAAATCCCTTCAGCACCAATACTGGAAAAAAAGGCATAAAATTGGCACAAACACGACAACTGTTATACCAAAAATCAACATCACTAGTGCCATACCATAGATAGGGGTCTCACAAGTAGGACACATACCTCAAATACAACTTTGGGAACCAGCCCGATCCTTCACAAAACATACACATTCCCAATCAAAATCCACCCTTCATTCCAACACTGAACCAAAATTTGTCACAAAACATGGGATTCCAAATCACTTACATAGACCCCAAAAATCCAACCAACACATCATTAACACAAGTGGATGTCTTGCAAACATAAATGCACGCCCTTCAACAATAGATGGATAATATGGCGATGTCTAGCAAGAGGACTTTTTCAGCAAAAGACTTATGTCCATTTCCCTTTGACAAAGCTTTATACATGACACCTTTCCCACATGGATATGTTATACCAAACTTTCATAAGTATAATGGGAAGCGTAATCCTGTTGAACATATAAGAAAATTTTCCACAATGTGCATAGACGTTGCATATGACCCCACATATCTCATGAGATTGTTTCCATGAAGCCTTATTGGAATAACACTTGAATGGTTTTCTCAACTTCCACATGGAATAAGATCATGGGGTGAACTTGCTAAACAATTTATCGAACATTTCTCCTTTAACATTGACAATGAATTCACGATAGCATCCATATGTCACACTACACAAGATGAAGGAGAAAAATTTATCACCTTCTTACAAAGATGGAGGAGTCTAGCTAGTCAATTACCTATTGAAATACCTGAGAAGCAAAAGGTCACCATATTTCTAGAAAAGCTCAATTCAAAATTGAGAAGTGACTTAAGAGTACATTTTTGCACTTCTTTTGTGGAACTAGTAGAAAGAGGTATCATACTTGAAAAGGCTCTCATTGACAAAGGTGAAATCAGGATGTCAAATAGAAATCTAAATTTTCTAAACATCCCTAATGACAAGAACAAATTTTGGTCTCAAAACAAGAATGTAACCAATGATGGGACTGTCGATGCTAAAACCCTACAATTAGGACTGATCATTACACTTAGAGGACACAACCCCTCTAACAACACACTCAACAATGTCGATCAAACTGCCAATGTTGTCCAAAACACTCAACAACCATGACCACAAAGGAGTTTTTTGAAACACAAATGCACTCCCTTAGGGGAACCAATTGAATTAGTCTTTAAACAACTACTGCAGCACAACCTCATACAACTTCAAGAACCAAGAAAATATTATTCAATAAAATTTAAACCCTTTTGGTGGGATGATAATGCTTTTTGTGATTTCCACCGAACTAAGAGACATAGTGTACAAAATTGTCGATAGTTGAATAACATTAAATACAATATCTTGTGGTGAACAAAATTATTGAAGTTAATGGACAAAAGCAGGAATCCTCAAACAGTGATCACAAGGTATTTACTGATCCATTACATGACCAAGGAAAAGGAAAAGCCTCCAGTTTGTGAAATAAGACCAATAATTCAGCCAACTATGCTAATGTCAAGTATGATTATAACCATGACCCAATCATAAATCACATTTGAGCTATCTATGAGAATATCAACACTATTACCATAAAGAAAACCCCTGAATGTGTTTTCAACACTCACCGAACTAAGATAACCATTCAAGGCCCTCTATCAAAGCAACAACCACATTCCTCCAAGCCTCAGTATAACTTACTTGACTATTTGGGGAAGACCCCAATGCAAATTTCTATCTTGGAACTGTTGAGTATATCACCCGATCACCAGGCTATTCTAGACAAAGCTTTGCAAAGCAAGACCACTGTCCCCAACAACCTTAATTTCAATCATTTCTAGGAGATGGTAGGCTACCTAACCAACTCTTATTATGCTACTTTCTCTGAACAAGATTACACAACTGAAAATACAAACCACAATGATCCATTGCACCTTGAAGTTCTTGTTCATAAAAAAAATTAGATGAGTCTTGGTAGACATATGAGTAGGGTTGAATATTTTCACTTTGAAACTGGTTAAGGCATTAGGCTTCTCAGAGGCATGTGTGGACACTACTAAGAGGACTATCATTAAGGAATATGATGATGAAGAACGATCATCTAAAGGAGTTGTAACACTCCCCATCAGAATTGGTCCTACATTTATGTATACCAATTTCCAAGTCTTGGAACTCGTCCTCCCATATAACCTTTTACTAGGAAGACCATGGATACATGCTATGAAGGAAGTCCCTTCCACTTACCATCAATTTCTTAAATTCCCATACAATGGCATTGAGATTATGATAGATGGTGACCTTGATCCTTTCCAGTAATTGATTAACCTATGAGGGATACCCCAATGAAAGGTGTCTTTAAACCAAGAGGCTTCATCATCCAACTCATCCTAGTATGTTAATCCATCCACACTTTCCAAAACATCTACTTCCCAATCATCACCTTCCACTCCTAAGGTCAAGATCCAAGATAAGGGTTGTGGAGAGTATCATATGAAAGCATCTTATTGTGTCAGCCATTTGGTTCCTCCCAAATCATACGGTTTAGCAACAACATATAGGAGACAATCAATGGTCACCATACACATCCCTCCCACAACAACTTTCACAAAATGGAGGGAACTAAGTAAAGCTATAAACGAATAAGATGTGACCTCTTGGTTATACCAAGAATACAATGAATAACCTCCTCCGCCTACTAAGATACCCATAGATCAATATGGAAAGGGTTTCAAGATAATGTAAGACAAAGGATATAATGGACATAAAGGGTTAGGATTACATCATAATGGGAGGATTGAACCTATCATTGTCTCTAAATGGACGAAAGGCCTAGGGCTTGTGTTTCAACCTCTCTAGATTGGCATTTCTAGTATTGCATCACCTTTACTAGAGGAAGTAAGTTCTTCCAAAGTTATCAAGACATTCAATGAGCCATCTGACCAACTCTATTGTGATTCCCCCAACTCTAACAAATGAGTGGGATTCCCTCTTCTCTACCTCTATCATGGACCTTGATAAATTATTTGGGGAACTTGATCAAATGCTTAAATCCTCACAAAATCCATTGAATTCTCATCCACAAACGTCTTTGACAAAAGAGGAATGGCTCAAAAATTATTTTTGGGAATCCCTTGATCTTGCTTCTTGGGAACCTGACAAATCCACTTTTGATAACCAAACCTTAACAATAGGCCCATCTCAGAATCTACCTATTCCCAAGAAAAAGAATAAGAAGAATTTGGTAAAAAACTTTTGTGACTATTTCAACAACTTATCCTTTACCTGACCCCTTTGAACTTTGATACTTTCAATGATGACATGCCCTTACTATATCCCCAACTTATTGATTAGGATCAACAAGACACCCCCATCTTATATATCTTTGAGAATGACGAAGTAATAGCTGAGTTCATTGGAATATGAGAAGGAATGCCTAGTGGTGACCATAAGGCTGGATTTACCATAGACTTGGATAGCATGACTTATTTTGGGGAGTTTGTTCAACTCTACAGTTGCAAAAATATGAAAAGCAATGAAAAAGATAAAAAAGACAAGTCCCTAGGTGAAAATCAAAAGGCACCCTTGGAAAATGAAAAAGAAAAAAATAAGGGCACATCCAAGGGAGAAAACCTCTCAAAGGCACCCAAGGATGGAGGGTTGAACATTCTCCTCGTTGCTTAATAAAATTCACCAATGTTAGTTGAAGAATCTGTGGAGATCAACATAGGCATTGAAGATAATCTTCAACTATTCTATTTGGCAACATCTTTGACTGAAACAAAGCATCCTGAATTTCATACCTTCTTCACACAAAAACAAATCAAATTTTCATGGTCATATGATAACATGCATGGACTAGAACCTAAACTGGTATTGCATCATTTTCTATTACAACCAAGTGCTAAACCCATGAAGCAAAAACTTAGAAAAATACACCTACAAATTGCTTTATTAGTCAAAGTTGAACTAAAGAGACTATTGGATGTTGGCTTTATTAGATCAATTGACTATGCCGAATGGATTTCCAATCTTGTACTAGTGAAAAAAGCAATAGGGGGCATCTACATCTATACAAACTTCCAAGATATAAACAAGGAATGTCCTAAAGATGACTTTCCTCTTCCAAATATTGACATGGTTGTGGACCTAACATCAGGATATGAAATGTTATACCTTATGGATAGTTTCTCGGGATATAATCAAATCAAAATCACACCTGAAGACCAACATTAGACAACTTTCACTTGTCCATAGGGAACTTATTGTTGGAACGTCATGCCCTTTGAACTTAAAAATTCTAGACCAACATATCAACGTGCCATGACAACTATTTTCCATGATCTCATACACACTATTATGGAAGACTATGTGGATGATCTAATAGCTAAATCATTCACAAGGGATGATCATTTATAGGTCCTATTTATATTTTTCAAATACTAGAAGAATACAAAGTGAGGCTAAATCAAAAGAAATATATAATGGATATGCCTCCACTAGCCAATATAAGTCAACTAAAAACACTACAAGGGATACTGTAGTCTATCAAACAATTCATAGTGCACTTAGAAGATAAAACACATCCCTTCTAGAATCTACTCAGAAAAGGCGTACCATTTGTATGGACATGAAAATGCCAAGAAGCTTTTCAACAGATCAAGGATTACCTACTCACACCACCAGTGTTAATGCCACCTATTGAGGGAAAACCTTTTATACTCTACATTTCAACAACCACATCAGCGCTAGGATTCTTACTTGCATCGAATGATAACGAGGGTCATGAAAGGGTAGTGTATTATATAAGCCACACTTTGGTAGGTTATGAGATAAATTATAGTAACATAGAACATGATTTTCTTGTAGTAGTTTTAGCTACTCAAAAACATAGGCACTACATGTTAAATCACCAAACAATACTAGTCACAAAGATAGATTCTTTAAAGTATCTCCTTAGTAAAGCAACATTAATAGGATGACTAGGTAAATGAGTAATGGTACTCAGTGAATACGATATCCAATATGTAGAAGGAAAAGCTATAAAAGGATAAGTTATTGCCAACCAACCGGAAGACACACCGATTAAGGCAAATCATCCTCTTGTTTTAGATTTTCTTGATGAATTCATCTTCAGTCTTGACATAGGAATGACATGGAAGTTATACTTTTATGGGTCCCACACAAATCATGGCTCACGGGTTGGAATATTGTTTATCACACCATAGGGTGACACTATTCCTAGAGTGATCCTACAAAGCTAGTTTGAAATTTATGGGAGATTTTTTTTTGTTGAAATCACATACTTTTAGAAAATATAATGATTTAAGCCTTTAAAAGTTCCATTTAAAACATTCCAATTGAAGAGGGTTTGATCAAACTGCCTTAGATCAAACCCCCTTGGATAGAACCCCACTAGTTTTAAACCATACCTATAATGGAGTCTCCTTTACACCTATCAAAATGCAAATAAAAAACCACTTTTGATTTACCTTTTGGGGGATCAAATGAATTCATTTAAAATTTATTTTTTGTAAGTATGTAGTCCTTATTATAAGCTTCCCAAAAAGTATAATTTTAAATAAATTTAATTTAATTATTATATTTATTTTTTATTTCTTATGAATGTAGGTTTTTCACCTAAAATCAAGCTCTTTGTTCTACAAGTGGAAAAATAGAAGATTATCAATTTTTTTTTGAAAAATATGGGTACACTAGATATTGAATTCCTTGATCCAACAAAAAAAAAATTGAATTTCGATACACACAAAAAAATTTATGTGTTATACAGTCTGCCTATTTCTAAATTGTAATTGGTTTGAATTCAAAACTTGATTAAGGAAAAAATATTCAATAAAACAATATGAAACCAATTGGAAGCACTAGATATCATAGTTACAAATATAAATTTGAAAAAATTATAATTTTATCCTTCATGGAAAAAAAACTGTGTTATACAGTGAGTGTCACTTCTTAAAAATGGTGTTTACTGAAAAAAACTAGTTTTTATAGGAGATGGAAAAAGAAGTGCAATCTGATTCCAAAAATTTTGAAAAAATAATATTTAGAATTTACAAAAAAAATGTCACAAATCACTAGTTTGCATAATCTTCAAATTCCTCATGGTTTAGCTGGTATAGGTGCTTGAAAGTGAAGATTTAGTTAGAAAAAATTAGTTCAGTGTCCCGTTTGGCCAAAAATTGTAAGCCAGTATTGTGGGATCACCCCCTAAGTCATTCAAAATTTCTTTTACATGCACCAATAATATAGCATAATATGAGGCTCTTGTAACAGGATTACGAATGGCAATAAAATGGAAGATTAAGCACCTACAAGTTTATGGTGATTCTCAGCTAGTAGTCCAATAGGTTAATGATGACTATGAAACCAAAGATGAAAAGTTTCCCCATACAAGTGGATGGAAAATAGTTTGAAACAATATTTAGACAAGATCGCCTTTCATAAAAGGCCTCGCGTTCAGAATAGGGCAGTAGAAACCATGGAAACTATTGGTTCACTCTTGGACATACCTAGCAATGTGCCTAAATTCGGGTTTTTTGTTGAACAACTTTTGGTTCCTACCTTTGATGTCCCAGATTTGGAGATGGTGTGTGAACTTATTGGTCCTATTTCGCATGGTACAAAGACATATATGACTACCTCCATGCCAAAATCCTAACCCCTAACCTCTCAAACAGCCTATTATAAAATTTCCACTACAACTCAATTTGACAAAGTTGATTTGTTCAAAGATTCATTTTAAGGTGGAAATTTTAATTTACCTCTGCAGATGTTTAGCCATTGCAAGTATTTTGAGTTATTTTGGATTTTGAAATGTAATGTGTTTGAATTGTCTAATATCAATTACAACATTAAGTATTGCATGAAACGGAAAATAAATGGTTTCATTTTGGTCTTTAATGACAATGTTCAAACATTGTTTTACATAAAGGAGAAAAGTGCATCATTGAACAAGTGTCTCATGAATGTTGTATTTATATTCATTGGGTAATAAAGAACCAAGTTTCCCACACAAGTTGTGAGATTAGTAGTGACAATGTATCAAAATGAACATTCTACACTATTGAAGATGAAAGAAAAGAAGACACATAAGAAAGAACATAATCATCATTGCCTATAAGGTCTTCAATTGATTCTAGAATGGTGCACCATCCTTGTCCTTGAGATCCTGGTAGAATTCCAAGAAATATCCAAAGTTGTTAGAGATCTGACTATGAATGTTCCTATATGAATTATCAACAATAATGGTGGATGTTTCTAATGATACATTGAAACAACTAAGCAAGAACAAGAAGTGTGACATAAGCCAAGGATGAAACATCATAATAATATATTGATTTAATCTAGCTTTGTTTGTTTCCTTGTGCAGGTATAGGAAAAGTCATGTTGTTGATCCAGATTGAATATCACAAAGCATGTGGTGTAAAATGGGCTCCCACAAGGGTTGAGACCTGGCATGCTATCCCTCAAACATCCAAAGAGGGAGTAAGAAAGAAACATATCCAAAATGCTCAAGGAAGGACATCCATCAAATGAGTGCATCATAAAGTTCCAAAAAGACTCAAGTAGTTGACCATTTAGGATAGTCAACTCTCGAAGTACAATGAATTGAAAATCATGAGTGATCAACTCTTCAAGTGCATGATCTCATAATGTGATAGTGAACAAGCATACATAATTCCTTGTTTATAAATCATCAATTATAGCTGAAGCAAATGAAGAGCTCTAGAACATCATAATAGAATCCTTCATATTTAAAAATATTTCATGCAAACATTGCATTTGTATCATCATCTTGTTGTTCAAGAGATAAAAATGTATGAAGAGTACAGAAGAGAGGTTGGCTACATTAGTGACAAAGTGACTAGTGTCTATAAGTAATCCACTGAAGGCAGAGAATGAATGCAGAATGGCACGGTGAGTTAAATCCAAGGCATAGAGTGTTGGGAAACAAATGTAATATGTCCTATGGAGGTAATTTGCAAATTTTTGAACTTTTTTTTGTATTCTGGTATCATCAGTATGAGAGGAAAAGTATGATTGCATGACTCAATGTTAAGATGAAACACAAATGAAGTATATGACTGTAAAAAGAAGTGAAATGTGTATTTTTTGAAGCATGAAATGCACTGAGATCATGAAAAATTTCCACAAATGAGCCACTAAAAACATCATTTAAGGAATCAAAGTGTAGAGTTTAAATCAGTTGTAACACATTGATTCAGTGTTTTCAATGATATGAGTTGAAAGGAGATAATAATACATTGTTCCATTTAAAATGGAAAGTTGGAAATGAATTTTCTAGAACATTCAAGGGTATTGAATGCATGATAAAACAACAAGGTATCCTATAGGAGTATCATAGTGGTTGAGTGTAAGTTTTGTGTGGAGCAAATGAATATGTCACTATGGAATGCATTGAAAGTAAACATTAAAATCTTTTGTATATGCTGCATTTTCAGTAAAAGAATGTGATGATAGCTACAAGATTCATGTTTTACTTTAAGTCAAGCATGTTCTCAAGATTGAATTTCATTATTGATACACTTCAATAAAGTAATTCAAGCAAACAGTGAAATACAAAGCAATTCTACACTTTTGGAGTAAGCATGCCTAGAGGAAGGCCATTGCATTCTAAGAATAGTGGTAAACATACACATTGCAAGTCTTTTTTTATTCAAAACATTAGGTTGATGCTACAGTAAGCATATGTGAGACAAGTCATGGTTTCAAGTGGATACAGGAGCAATGGTGTCTAGATCGAGCTGCTAGAGCAAAGCCCACACAAGTTTTTGTAGAGTTCCCCATAATGTAGAAAGAAAAAGAATGATTTGAGCCCATTCAAAATGGTGAAAACCCAAATGTATACCCACAGCCTAGATAGGCCAAGTCTCTATTTTCCTAGGTCATAAAACTCGTTTGGGGTTTCAAAATGCAGATTTAAGTGCAAAGGGATAGGATAAGGGTTCAAATTCTTTATCTACAATTTCAATACTGTGGAGTTCATGCTTTCATACCCACGGCCTTGAAGGCCAAAATTTCTTCCTCATAAGCCATAATACCTAGTAGGTTTTGAATATAAATGAAGATTCAAAGCAAAAACAACCAAGGTTCGAGCCCTTAATAAAAAAAATTCCTTTAAAAATGGTTAGCTCAAAGCTAAAGTTCACGGCCTTGAAGGGGTTCTAGAAACCTGAGCAAAAGAAGCATTTCATTATAAATGGTTTTAATTTGTCAAAATAGCATTTACATGGTAAGGTCGAGCCCCATTTTCATTGAATAATGGAGGAAGAAATATATAGTGGTCATAGCCTATGTGGATGGCCAAGCTCAAGAAACCCACAATCCTTCATATTTTGTAAGAGAAAGTTTAAATGAGATTTATTTAAGAGGGAAATGGTCATAAATGGAGATAGCTTGCCTTCATATTTTTGTAGGAAAACTCAATGGGAAGCTGTGGCCGAATCCCCACAAAAATGCTTCAACAAACTCTGCAACAGCGGCCATGAGAATGGCAAGTGGGTCGACACAACAGAGACAAAAGTGGAAGTGGAAACACATCAAAAACCATAGTCAAGTCATGGCCAAAAGGCCATATTTTTCATCAAATGAGCCAATGAAAGCATAGGAAATAAAATCAAAAGCTTTCCATTGATGAGGGAGACCAAATGTATCAGAAAATTGAAGGAGAAAAGCTCAATGGTGGCTCCAAAATATGAAACCCTAATTGCTCCATGGTGGCACACATGCAGGGTTTTCTCTTCTCCAAAAGACTATGATGCAAATGACAGTTGAAATGAACATTTCGAAATCCATTTGTGTTTTAGGGTTTTCCCCATATAATCAGGCCTATGTGATTTTTATCACATTTCTTTTCATTTTCAAATGCTTTTCCTTTGCCTAGGCTGATAAGCCTATAGCTTATATATATATATATATATATTATTTTTTTATTTTTCTTATAGAAAATCAAACACATGACATGCATATGGACCCTATTAGGGTACCTCTTTTTCCTTAGAGAATTTCCATGCCTAGTTTCCCTTTAGAGGTCAAGATAGTGGCTTTAGGTTTCAATTTTTCGTAAGTCCTGAGTTTTATGGGGTTTCCATTGTGTCTTTAATCAATAAATGTGATGGGGGGCTTATTTTCTTTTATGATTTTTGTAGAAAATAAAATACAAATCCTTGTATAATCTTTTTATTTTTGCAAACTTTGATGCAAAATCAAAATATTTGAAATAGATAAAGAGAAAAATTAGTTCATTTGGAAGTGAAATTGTGAAAAATTAGATGTAACAATTAGGCATTCTATTTTGTAACTTTGAAATTGTAAGTTGCAAAACACTAGCTAAGCAATGTTTCTATAAATTTCTTAAGTTAGTTGTTATTTTAAGTAGTTTGATCAAGCACTCCAATTCATATCATAACTTTCTATTCTTGAATCCAGTCTTGGGTGGATTTTGAAAAGAGATGCCAAACTGAAGTTTCTAATTTCAATTTCCAGCAGTTAGTAACTGATTTTGAGGCCTTTGTGGATCAACCTTTGGTGTTGGTGTAATTAATTATTAATTACACATTTACATAAGTTTACTTAGGTAAATATTTAATTCCTAGGTTAGTTAGTTGTCATCCTTATCTTGTTGAGCTATCTTGTTGCTCAAGATAAGATTAGGGTTATGCATATCTTGCTTTTATAAAGCAAATCTTTATCATGTAATTATTGAATTCTTGAATAATATCAATTTGCACATCTTTTGCAAATCTCTATTTTTTCTATTTTTCTCTTCTATGGAAGGATATTCTGGTTTGCAAATCTGATCTTGGTTTCTAACATAGTATCAGAGCCTTGATTTGCAGCCCCTTCTCAGATTTCTTGGAGAAAATCAGTGCAGAGTCGTTTGGGATTCCTCGAGGGTTTCATACCTCGAGTTTGTCTCTCTATTTGGGTACTCTTGCATGGTTACTTTCAACACATGTTGGAGGAAATTTGAGCTCATATTTGAGTTCAGGGCTATCGAAAAAGTCAAGATCGACTTTTGTTTCGCTTGAATCCAACATTTTATGCCAGAGTTATGAGGGTTTGAAGATTTGTCAGATCTAGTAGTTGCGAAGCTTCTGGTGCATTTTCAGGAAAATCGGACCTCGCCATTAGATCCATAGCATCTGAGAGACAAAAAATGACATATAACTCAACCTATTTCGACGTTAGGAGCTTCTGAGGAAAAAAAAATTGTTCTGGAAGCCATACGGTCTGTGTACAGCCCCTATGCACGCATTTCAAAAAAATCAAGGTTTTTTTTAATATTTTTTACCTGCATAAAAAAACAAATCATTATTAGTTTTTTTTTTCAAAAAAATCAAAATCAAAGTTTTTGTTTTTTTGAAAGAAAAGAAAAAGAAAGCAAAAAAATATCAAAAATTTTGCAGAGGTACAGACCTGCGTAGGTCACATCCCTGCGTAGGCCGTACCATACCTGCGCAAGGTACACACTCCAACTGACCATTGCTTTCAAATCCGACGGGCCCATCTTTAAATGCTGGGGGCCAGTAGTCAACATCGGTGGCCATTCTTGCCAGCGGATCCCTCTCCCGACGACTGGCTCCTTCAAACAATCGTCGTCGGCTTTTAAAACACCAACGACTCCTAACAGTGCCGACAACCTTCAAATCCCAGTGACCAGCAAAGAAATAGACGGTGGGAAACTCAGATCAGAGGGGAATATTCCCTGTACCCTCGATAGGGAATCTTATAGATTCTAGAGGAATATTCCGACAGTAGGATTCCTTTTACCGACAAACGTACACTATTCTGACAGTCAATTTTTTTCCGCTAGGGAGGCATTTTTTTGCCCCGACAGCCAGATGGCCATCAAATTTAACATAGTGAATTTCTGACGTCAGCATGACATCATTGGCCGTACAGCCTCTTTGCCCCCTCCTAGCCCTAATTTTTTCCTAAAAGAGCAGTATTTTTCCTTTGGCCATAACTTGGGCATACAGTATCGAAATCAGACAAACAAGATATCACTGAAAAGCTGGTTCCGAGTACTTTCCAGTCATGCAAGTTATTTTTGAGAATTTTTCTGTTTATCTATATTTATTACTATTTGAAGTCAGATCTTCATTTTGGGCTTCCGAGCTCATAACTTTTTGCCATGATCTCCGATTTTTGTCTTCTTTGCGGCATTGGAAAGGTATTGAGGAGCTCTATCTTGTTGTCCATGCAATTTTTTTCTGTATCTGTCCCAAGTTTTTCATTATTCCAGATTTTTCCCGATGGGTGTTTTGGAGATTACTTGGATATTTTGGCAGTTGGAAAAGTGAAACCTAAATATTTGCACTTCATTTCAATACCACTTCATGTTATTTTCTATTTATGCATTTTTAGGATTATCTCCTTTTACAATTATTGGGTTATTGTAATAAATGAACTAAGATAAAGCTCCATCAGGGGGGTTTCTTGCATAATAAATCTGATTAGAGTGTGCATGCACTTTGATCTCCATATCCATTTTTGTTTTGATGGCAACTCGCATGGGTTATTTGGTTTCCTAGTTTCTTTTGGCCACATTTTTGCTATAGCTTGACACATATTAGATTCATCGGTTCACACTTTAGTTGAGAGATTATGTTTCTTGATCCTCGTTGGTTCAGATTCTTCTTAGTTTGAGGGCCATGTTTTTATGGTTAATATTCCAGATTCTTCATGGTACTCCTTCCCATGGAAGAGTTTCAGTCACAGTTTGGCATCAGCATCGAGATACACGTCTTCCAAATTTTGTCATCATTTCATCCACTGTTGCTTCACAGATTCCAGGGTTGTTCCAGTTTGTGAGTTTTCTAGTGTTTCATGGCATCGAGTTTGCTGTCACATTATCATGATTCTGATTTTGGTTTCAGTTGTAGACAAAAGTATCTTTCCTTGCTTGTCAGATTGCGGTTCCAGTGCTTCTTTGCAGCAGTCATCTCATTGTAGGGGGGTTTTGTCCCACTAGGTTTTCCTTCTCTACCTCATCTTTGCATTTGTACATGAGTAGTTGATCAGGCCTTGTGGTTTGGACTCATATTTGCATAATAATCTGCTTCTCCCCAAGTTGCACTTATGGGGGGGTGTTGGTGTAATTAATTATTAATTACACATTTACATAAGTTTACTTAGGTAATTATTTAATTCCTAGGTTAATTAGTTGTCATCCTTATCTTGTTGAGCTATCTTGTTGCTCAAGATAAGATTAGGGTTATCAATATCTTGCTTTTATAAAGAAAATCTTTATCATGTAATTATTGAATTCTCGAATAATATCAATTTGCACATCTTTTGCAAATCTCTTCTTTTTCTGTTTTTCTCTTCTGTGGAAGGATATTCTGGTTTGCAAATCTAATCTTGGTTTCTAACATTTGGGTGGTGAGAATTTTCCATCTTTTTTATGCCTTTTGGAGCTATTTTGGAGACTAATTTTTAGGCTTTTTGAGGGAGCTCGAAAATGCAGAAGGAGTTTCCTTTTTGGAGAAACAACTTGATTTTTCTATTTTTGGAACTATAGGTCACATTTTGGCTATAAATTTGAGAAACCTTGATTTTCTCAGGGTTCAGAATTATTCAGTTTCTTGCTCTCTTAGCCATTTTTGAGAGCTTTGTGAACTCATCTAATATCAAATTTTGATGTCTTGTTCCTTCACTTCCAATAAAGTAGCAAATTTCTCCTTTTCATTTCCTTGTCATGGGCTCATAGTAATGGTGTGATTTTGTTGTGATTCAGTTAGTCGAATCCTTCTTAGTCCTATTGTTGTGGGTCAATGTCAAGGTTTATAATAGGTTCAGGTTACATATTGTATTATTTTTTAAAGGTTCTTTATGCAAAATACTGATGAGCTAAAAGCATTGTGGTGAATTGTGAGAGTTAATTGTTGTCAAAGAAATTCTTTGAGTTAAGTTTCATCAAAGTTTCAATATTTAGTCGATCATCTTAAGTGTAGGTGTTAATGATTTTCAGTCTTTTCTCCTACTCCCTTTTCCTCTGAAGGTGTTTAGATTAGGTGATTAGTTAGAAGGGAACCAACCCACTCTAGATATTTTCTCTCCTCAATTGCTTTACCCACAAACCAAAGAGTGATTCCATGTTGCGACAGGAAAGACAAGTTTTACTTGCCTAAAGGGTGCAATCCTTATCAATAATAGTTTTTGGAATGCTCGGTGGGACTCTAGAGTCTAGTCTTTAGATTTTTTTCACATTTGTAAGGCTGTTGTATGGTATATGCAACATTTTTTTTTGCCTGTAGAGGTCTTAGAAATTATACCTGGTGACTCCTAATTATGATTTGATTGCAAATTTGGTGCAGAAATCTTATGAGAAGAATCCAAACTAGATCAATCCCAATTTTGTTTGAGTATTTGTAGCTTTCCCCATTGAGAAGGAGAAGAAAAACTTCAAAGAGAACATTTGATCTAGCAAGGAGAGCTAAATCTACTCCTCCTAAACTCAGTCTAATAATCTTAGTGAGAAGGACCACAGTCCCAATGTCTCAAGTAGCTCTGATGGAAAGAAAATTTTCCTTTACACTATTCAACAGAGGCAGCCCATTGTTATTAGTGAGGCATGATGT